>CM074491.1:32581812-32838483 GCA_037389245.1 Oryzias sinensis | reverse complement strand
GCATGTCCCTAGCATAAGTCTACAATCACCTCTGGAGTTTCATTGACCTTTGACCTCGGGAAAAGGCGGCCATTTTGAATTTTCTATAAAAAACACCTTAACCACCAGATTCAAACGTAAACTTGTCGTTGGAATTTTCATCGATCATCTCGAAACTTTTTGGGCATCAACGGCAAGCTACTGTGGAAAAAATGTTGGAATTAGAAGTTGTAGATTTTGAACGGCGTGCGCGTAGCAAGCTAGCAAAGCGGCGCACTGTTATAACTCCCATGCATTTCAATACAATACAGTGAAATTTGAATGCATGCATTAATGCCTGAAACAGAATACATTGAAAAACACTGGATATGGACATATAAGGAATGTGGGTGTGGTTAGCATAAAACCACTGTTGCTAATGACAACAAAAAGTTTACTTTTACCGATTTGTCCGAAACTGACGTCAATCTGTTCGTCCTCCCGAGGGGACCAAAACATAAAATGGTTGCTATGGAGATAAAATCAACAGAAAAGCCGCCATTTTGGAAAAAGTGGGTTTTTTTATCAACTTATGACATATAGCTCTCACCAATGGAGGAATGTGTTTTTCTGAGTCAGTTGATGATGCTAATCGCTATGCTAGCACTTTTAGCTATGTTAGCATAACTGGCATAGTTAGCATAATTAGCATATCGGGTAATGTGTTTTTCTGAGTCAGTTGATGATGCTGATCGCTATGCTAGCAATTTTAGCGACGTTAGCATAGCTAGCATAGTTAGCATAATTAGCATTTTAGGTATAGTGTTTTTCTTAGTCAGTTCATGATGCTGATCGCTATGCTAGCACTTTTAGCCAGATTAGCATAGCTAGCATAGTTAGCATAATTAGCATTTTAGGTAATGTGTTTTTCTGAGTCAGTTGATGATGCTGATCGCTATGCTAGCACTTTTAGCTATGTTAGCATAGCTAGCATAGTTAGCATAATTAGCATTGTTAGCATAATTAGCAAATCCAACCTTGACTAGATTTTAATTTGCGGGCTGTGAGGGCGGTGAGGGAAACGGTGGTGCGTAGAGGTGGGCGTGGAAGGCGGGTTGCGTCTGCGGGCCATACAACGCCGCTTGCGGCTTTAATTATTTATTACTTCCTGATTTGATTGAAAGTCCAACTTTAACACATTTTTAATATTGCATCCACAATTTGAAAAAATGGACTCCTATTAAACTTCTCTATCAACCGTTGATGTTTTGCTCAAATATTAAGAACCATTTAAAAAAGGAAAGTGAAAAAAAACTAAAATAATTAGGGCTGGGTGATAAAACAATAATTAAATAGATCGCAATATAAAACTTTTTCTCGATAGACGAATGAATCGCAATCGCCTTTTATTTTGAGGGTCGGAAATTAGCACTTGCCAGTTGCGAGCATTTTCTCCTCTTTGGCGAGTAAAAGTTAGAGGATCAGGCGCCACTTGGCGAGTAAACGTTTGCGTAAACGTAGTCATGTTTATCAAATCAAACCCATAATTTGCATTTAAGGAACAGGTTAGAGTGAACACATATTTATTTTACTATCAGTAGACTTTACATCTCATGAAGGCAGGTGAGGAAGACAACAGGTGAAGCACTGCCTCTCCCCAGACTGCACTTTCCTGCTGGATACATATTTCAACCAGGAAATAAAATCTCCAGAACCGATCCCAAACCTGCCCAAATTAAGTCTGTCCACCTAAAGCAACGTTTACCCGCAAAGTCAGAAAAAAAGTGGCCTTATTGAGCTCAAGACCGGCTAGTCTGGCAATGCTGCTTCTGCTCGCTAACCTGCGAGTCTCTGGACTTGCTGTTGACTGGAATATACCAATGCTGCACAAGGATGGGTGAGGACCAAACACTTTTACATGGTCAGTCTTATCAGTCATCTGGGGTGTTTTTTCATGACAGAGTTAAATAATTATGGACGTCAAATTCCTTTTAGACATTTTTATTAAGTGTTCAGCTCAGGGCCCCTAGAGAGTTGGGGACCCGAGGCGATCGCCTACCTTTGCCTAATGGTACGTCCGCCCGTGTCATGCTTGTAACACAGATGACGCAACTTTTGCTCCATGACTTGCTCACCTTGCAAGTCGTTTTAAATTGTACCTTTCTGACCTACCTGCCCACTGGAAACAGCTTTTTAGCTCCTAACCAGCATGAGCCTGCCATTAAATGTTGCACAGAACTTAAAGAATGATTTCTTCCTTGGTGTTTTGATGACAGTTGAACTGGCTTTGCCGGCTCTCATGTGTTTGTCTCAGCCTGTCAGCTGGAGGTCATCAAGACCTGCAGCAGCAGCAGGTCAGAGCCTGACGCAGAGAAGAATTCATGAGGGAGTGAAAATGAGATAGAAAGCTTGCTTTGTGTTGCCTTGAAAAGGACAGAATAATGCTCCTTTCTTCCCACGTTTCTCGTAGTAGCTTTAAATTTAGGTCTGGAACGGATCAGCAGGGCTATATACCTTTAGGTTATAATGGCAATGTTGCCAAGGCAACTGACATGTTGAAGCTGACTGTCATCTTTCATTTTAAAGCATAGAGAATATCAGAATAATTAGGAGAATTCTTGCTGTCTTTCTGTTTTCTTCACATTTTTAAAGTGGGTTCAGTATAAAAGGTCCAGAAATGATTGTTAAGACTAATTGGTTGTAATGAGGCCCTCGGTTTCATAATTTATTTTCAGTGCTGACCGTCACAGTGAACCACCTGTTGAAATTTGGTGGACAAGCTCCATACCTGTGGATCTGAAGGTGGAGCCTCCCACCCCCACCCCCCGGTTAATTGGCTGTTTTTCCTGAATCGCTGTCCTCTCCTGCTTGACAAGGTGACCGATGGCTTGTCATACTCCCCCACCCACCCCAACCCCTCCTCTCCAACCGTCCTGCCAAAGAGGGGTGTCAGGCTGACAGAAAGAAGCCTAATTATTCATCCAATGTTGAGATGAATAACGGGGATTATTGATTTGGAGAGGAAGAGGATTGAGTCTGCCTGTCATTACTGGCCATGATAGCAATTGTGATTACCCTGTGTTTCCCTCGCTCACTCGTCCTTGTGTCAATAACGGCTCTTTATCCATGGGTCATGTTTGCTTGTCCCGTTGTCTGAGACTTAATTGAGTTAGAGACGGCTCCTCTTACACTGTGATCAATGGCTGCACCTCTGAGGTTTGGTGGAGTCAAATGTACTGTTTGCCACTATGGCTTGGTGATGTATGAAGCTGGCTGTGTGGCTAATAGGCCTGCTTTGTCTGCATTATATGTTAATTAAGCCTAAAAGCACATGCTCCATTAATTATTTCTACCGTGCCTGGATCAGCCCACAAGTTGACTTTTTAGATCTTTCTTTCAATGCCATATTTGTGTTCTCATGCACATACAAGCTCTGCTATTCCAAGAGTCAACTCCAGGCTACCTCGGGTTGGGTAGAAAGCGACCTTAGATTGCCGAGTTTTGCTCTGAACTGTAAGAGAGCTTTAAATGCCTTGCAACCCTATAACTTGGTTTTATGCTGAGCAACAGAGGAGCTATTAAGCTAAAAATAAAATAAATTGTTCATGGTTGAGACTGTAGCAAGTAGCACCCAGGGAGAATCGATGTTCTCTACTGAAGCAGGCCGCACCAACCGCTCCGACTCTGTTGGATTCTCGTTAACTCTTTATTCTCCCAACTGAAAGAAGCCGAGTCCGTTTTGAAGGTCAGTCTTCATATGCAGCCCGCATAAAGGACAAACAGATGGTTGTAAATTCTCTTACAAGTCACATGTTTAGTCACAACCAACCTTAGTAATCATTTCTATTGTCTTGGGTGTGCAGGAGTTATTCTTCTTTTTATGGCCGTGTTGTAAAAACACGACAAGCTCATGTTTTTGTGTGCCTGTGTTGTGCCACATAGACTCTGTCTCAGCGTCTCTGATCCCCGTGACACCCCCCCATCCCCTCTGTGACAGCATATTTATCAAGCTGACTTGTGGCTGTTGTCTGAATGAAAAGCAGCTCCCCTTTTAGAGAACCCATAAACTTGCAAGCCCTCCTGTCAACGAGGTGTGCGTGGCAGCTGTTAATGAAGGAGGTGTTTCAGATGCAACGGCAGCTTGTCACCACGTCCTCTTTTTATCTTTGTTGTACTTCGGCTCCAGTGGTTTCTTTTAGATAAAAGCCATTGGGGAGTTTACCGTGTCTGCGGGGTGCTGCAACGTTGACTTGATTTCACTACAGAAATCGGAACGTTGAGACCTTGCAGGCATGTCGTTTGTTTACCAGACTCATAGGATTTCTCTCCTGTCATTTCTTTGGTTTCTGTCCAGCTTCCATTTATCTTGATTTCAGCTGATTAAGTTGTTGAATTAAATTTGGGCCGTTGAACAAGCAGTATGAATCTAAATGTATCATCAGAAAAATGACTGATGTTCTATAATTACATTTGTGTCAATGAAGTTGATTCAACTAGCTTTTAATCAAACCATAGAATGTAATTAGCTCAAAAGACTACTTTTACTGTTTATTTCCATTTGACTTTCAGTAAAATCTATGTGAATCTGTATGATGATTGATATCTTTTGCTTGTTGGAAGGCCAGAGTTTAACGTCTTTGTTTGGGCCACAACATTGGGCTAGAGATGTTTGCATGTCTGCAGTTTTCAAGCACAATCATTTGAAGCTGCAACAAGAGAGAGAAGATGTAAACTTTTGTTTCTCTCTGAACAATTTGTTTCTATCAAGAAATTATGAAAAATATTATAACAAAATTCTCAAAAAGTAATAGACACTGTGAATCTGAATGTAAACAAGTCCTAAGACAGAACCCTGAGGTACCTCACATTACGGTTAGAGGGGTTTCAGCATTCATTAAAGACATTGGCCTAGAATATTCATTCTCAACATGAACTGTTGGCCACTTCTTAAAGTCCCACTCTGATCATCTTTTAATTTATTTTCAAATTGTTCCCAGTGGTCTTTAGCTAAAATCAAAAAGCCTGTGTTGTTTTTATAGGACATAGTTTCTGCAGAGCGGCAGGAATTCATTAGAAATTCACTTCTAAGTTTTGGGCGGGGCTGTTGGCACCTCTGCCCCCCACTTCCCGTCACCCATGAGTGAGCCCTCTATTTATATGCTCTCCCACTAACTTACAGCCCCTCAAAACCCAACCTTACATTATCTTTGTAACAAAAACGTTGAGCAGTATTGGAGCTATCCATCCGTACAGTTTAGATCCAGATTCCAGTTCAGACGAGGAAAAGAAAGACATACATGCATCAGAATGGAGCAGAGCATGGAGCTTGTTGCCCACTCGGCATATTTTCTACGTCACAAATACGATATTTGTCAAACGGCATTTTCTTTTGTCTGCTCCTGATTCACAACAATTTGAATGAAGACATACTCAGAAATGCAACATTAATGTTACCGGGAAACGTTTTCTAAAAATGGACTGAAAGAAAGGCTGTTAGTTTTTACTTAGTTTTCCAGACATACAAAAAGATTCACTAGCTGTGTTCCTATTTGACTATGAAAGTGCGCAAATTGGATTTGCAAGAATAGATTTGCCCTGAGTCACGTGACCAACAGCCGGATGGCGATGTGCTTCTTGGTAGGAACTGGCTGCCTAGCGGGCGCCACCAGAGGTCCCACAGCATCACACAGCTCATACAAAGTTGAGCGTGTCATGTGGGATTGTTGGATCCACAGCTCCTCTGTAAAATCAATAACATCCATTTTCCAAAATAGTTTCATCCGTAGCCCCTCCCACGTGTAAGGAGCTCGCCGCTCCATAGCCTGAAGAAGACGCCGATGTCTCCTTTCATAGATGATGATGAGCGCTAGTGCCGTGGCAGAAATCTGAATGTATCTGCTGTCAATCAAAGGATTTTTCGCATCCGTCACCATGTTTTTGAATGACTTATCACGTGAGTTGGTTTGTGTTTATCCGCATAATTATGATTTAATGAAAACGGTGTAATTCCAAAATTGTGTTTTTCTTTCAACATTTTTTGAGTTTCAATAAAGTTTTGCGCATATGTGTGATGTTTGAAAACACAGCTAGTAAGACTCAAGAGACCAGAACTTATCTTGTAGCATTTTACTTGCAGCAAGGAGTGAACAGGAGACGGTTGCATTCATTCTGCACACTGACGATGATTTCGAAAGGCACAGTTTTGGAAACACACTCTCACACGAAGGATTTAGCTTCTGTCTGCACATTTGGTTACCACATAATAAAAAAACACAGACAATATAGTGACTAACTATTCTATCAACCAAAAACTAGAATAACACACAGAAAAAGCGAACATCAGAAACAGTCAGCATTTCTACGAACTATGATTTGGTGTGATAATATTTTTGGACTAATAAACTCAAAGACTTTGAATAAATGAAAATAGATATTTTCTCAACAAATCTTAATTTCCTTTGGATACGTTCTCCATCATCAGAAAAATGCTACAAGAACACCTAAAAACACCAAAAACATCTTTTTCATTGGGGTGAGTCTTTAAAAATGCTTTGACATCATGTCTGAACCGGTTTGGTACTGTGCTGCATATACATATTGAACATGTCTACGAAACTGAGAGGGAAAAACCAAGGGAAACATTTATACAACAACAGGGAAACACTAACAAGGTAAGAAGTGCTAGATTAAAGTCTAGGACCATTTATAGACATTTGGATTTTTAGAAAACCACAACAATACCTCAATAAAACTACATTTACAGAAATGCAGATGGGTCAAATATTGAGTTTCTCACTAATCAAATACTTCTTTAAAAAGTCCCAATAATTTTGACTGGTCTTTGTGAAAGGTAACTCTAATGCACAAAAACTGTAGAATCTGCTCCGTTGCTTTGCTTTCACTAAACATAGTGGCGCTCAGCTGACTTCCCTGCCCATACTGCATAGTAGTGCATCCCTGCTTGGCATTGTTCATTGTTGAGCTGCCATGATTGCTGAGTCAGGGAGCCTGGATCGCAGCAGTGTGACTGACCCCAGCTCTTATTAGTTTGTTCCCCGGAGGTCAGGGTATCCAAGCTCAGCAAAGCCCACAATAAGGCCTCTGTTAGCTCTTATATGCACTCTCCCTCTCCAGATTTATGCAGTCTTCAGAGAGCACCAACCTGCGTTGATGTTGATCACTGTGCAGGGGGCTTTCGTCTTGACCCCAAACACACTTTTTTAAACTATCTTTTTGAAGATTCTTCTCCTCCGACTGCTGCCACTGATAATTAAGCAGCCCCCTCAGACGATTTGGCTTCAGAGGCTAATGAGCTGTGCTGTGGAGCCAAAACAAGTCACCCAGAAATATCACAGTCTCTATACTTTTGTGATCATTCGTCTTTTATGAGCCATTCTAGCTGGATGTCGGCCATAATGTGCTGATTTGTCCTCGGGTGGCTTTAAAGGTTGGATGCTCCAAGAGCATCCTTCCAGAGGATATTCCTCTGTGGTCCACTTGCTGCATCCAGAGAGGCTTCACTAAACCACCTCTGTTTGCTGCTGTTATTAGTAATCCTGAGGAAATGAGTTCTTTTTTAGTATTTAGAAGTGACCGCTCTGTGTACTACTCATTTGGTTTTGTTTCCAGTCATCTGACTCTTTTCACCAAAACACAAGATTGTTGTCTCTTAAAAAACAGTTTGGGCATATTGCATGGATGAAAATAGCTCATACTTAAACAGACGTCCAAAAATGAGAAATGTTTTGGTGTTGACATGAAATTTTATCAAATGTATGGCGAATGAACCAGATTAAAACCATGGAAGAAGTACAACAACATGCAAAGAGCGCGCTTTGTGTTTGATTCTAGCGCTGTTTTTTATGTAATCATTAAAGATTTGTGTATCAATTACGTAATTGGCCATGACGTGCGGTCTGTTATGTGGAACGGTCACAGAAAGCCACAAATTTGCATATGCATCTAAAAAAAAGTCACACACAATTGTTTAAGAGGTAAGTCATAATTGCGTATAAACTACGTAGAATACGTGGAAATTGCGTAATTCTCAACCATCCAAAAATTGTGAACAGTTCAAAACCGAATTCATATAAGACCCGTCGGCCGAAACCCTTGACGGACATTGATGAATGACGAACAGAAGAAACGTATATCACGCATTTGTCACGAAAGACCGATATTTTACACGTGGAAACATTTGCATAGTGGCTGTGTGACACGGCCTTCAGATGCTGATGTTTCCATTTATTTTATTTTATTTTTTTCATTCATTATAAACAGATTTATTGAAGAGCAAAAGTGATGTTAATCATGTGTTGCTCCCTCACAAAGTTCCTCTCTGTTTGTCTGTGTTCACCTCCCGTCGGTGACTGTCTGCTTTGTCTCGTTCATTTTGACAAAAATATCCTGAAAATGATGTGGAGAAACTGCCATTCCACCTCTGCAGTTGTGGAAATAATTTTCACAAAACTCTGGATCTGAGACGGTCCTGTGACTCTTAGACCAATATGACGTTGGCATTATGCAGGACAGCCATTAAACCTCAGTTTAGAGCTCCTTTGCTTTACATGCACTTGTTTCCCAGAGTTTTCTGATGTCACCCTGTTATGGAAGATGGGAGCTCCTGCTGGGCATGTTGGATTAACCGTCTCGGACACTCAGCTCTGTTGTGGACACCCTAACCGGTAGAGACAGCACCTGTGTCACACTGCAGGGTGCTACTGTTGAGCGCAGCCACAACACCCTACACCAACCAAGAGCAGCTGCTCTGCTGCCACGAGCCACAGTTTCCTTCTATTAATAATAATAAATAAATAAATTTATACTGTATTCATCCCTCAATGGGGAAATTCTTCTCCGCATTTGACCCATCCCCTGGGGGAGCGGTGAGCTGCAGCTGAACCGCGCTCGGGAGGCAGTAGTGTTAAGGGCCTTGCCTAAGGACCCCCACTGGGTGATGTTAACTGCTCGCCATTGATATGGTAATTGCCCCCCAGTACCATTGCTTATTCCCCTCCGGGAATCGAACCCTGGATTCCTGCATGGTAGCTTGTCACCTTACCAACCGAGCCACCCAGCCAACCTATTCTGCTAGGTTTGCTGAAAATGCAAACACACTTGTGAGCTGGTCAATAGCCTGGATTGACATGTGATGCTAATTGTGGGAGATTGACAGCTGGCCAGTATTGATGATCAAACATCGATTTGTTTTTGCTTTTAAATCTTTGCATTTAGAGAATTCTGTATTATTTTAAACATTGTGTTTTTTTCTGCAATGATGGTTGATAAACCTTTACATGCTGGCTTAGCAAAAAAAACAGTTAAGACATTAAGATCCAGAGGATGAAGAATTGTTGTTTGACAGATGATGTTCTCACATGAAATCAATCAAACCTATCTTTGGTTTTAAAAGCTGCACCTGTGGATGTTAAGGAAAGCTGGAGCATTACCTCTTCTTTAAAAAGCTTCAATGAATGTGTTATTTATATGTGTAGTAGGGATGTGTAAAAGTTCAATTTGATTCATATCATAAATTCTGGATGACGATCCGATTCACTGACCTGTAATGGATCCAGGATATCTTTAGCCAAAACTTCAACCAGTGAGATTCAGAGAGAAATACCTGGAACTGGTTTTCCAGATTCCTGCTATTTCTTCAAGATAATCAAATGTAAATTAAATATGTGTACAAACAATCAAGTAGACAGGAATAAATGTCAAATCAGTTCACATTTTAGTTTCCTAAAGTTCAATCCACTGTTGTTTTTCCACATCCAGAAATCCAAAGGGAAAATTCTTAAAACATTCCAGCACACTGTTTGGTCACATGTCTTTGATACTTATTTACCAAACTCGATATAATCAATTTATTTCATTTTGAAACAATTATCGAATGATGGTATAGGTCAATTCGGTTAACAACTTGCCTCAGGCAGATCGACCTGGTTGGATCGTAGAAATATCAGTTGATTAATCGATTCATTGATTAATTATTACACCCCTACTGTAAACCTCTAAATCTCTCCACGTCTGTGTATTTTGAGCAGATGGGTTGCTCGGTTGGTAAGGTATAAGGCTGCCACACAGGAATCCAGGGTTCGATGTGTATTCAATGTTTATTACCAATGTTTATTCCTTGGATACTTGTGGCAATGACCAGCATCAATGGCGAGCAATGAAGATCACCAACATCTCCTTGGGCAAGTCTCTTAACACTACTGCAGCTCAGCTCAGCTGTCCCCCAGGGGATGGGTCAAATGTGGAATTTCCCCATGTGGGATAAATAAAGTATCAAAGAAAATAAAAATGATAATAATTTAACATGTAAAATGTTTGTCTTCATCCTCTGGAAAACACCATTATAGATTTTTTGTATGTTTAAACAAATATTCCGTGAATTTGGTAAACCTTCATCCAGCCTTTTCTCATGTGAGGGTCTGAATTCCTTCATAGGTGTTTCATCATGTTGTGTAGCTTATCTTTGAATAATAATTAGACAAAAAATGTTTTATTTATTTAAAACAAAAAAAATGGAGTTCTGTTCTCTCTTAGAAGAGCTTACAAGGACTTTCCCCTAACAGCGTTGATTAAAAGAAGTTTGTTATATTAGAAATATTCACACCAAACATTGTCAGTTGTGAGTGTGTGTGTGTGTGGGGGGGGGAAATGTTTGAATAGGGATACAATGGAAGTCTTGTGGTTGACATATAACAGCAGTGAGTTTAAGTTTCTGAACGTTGAGCATCTTGGCCAGCAGTGACAGCCGGAGCCAGGGTCACGTCTAAGCTTCACGGCTCTTAGATGCTTAGATCCTCTGTGTCGTCTTCCTCTGTGTCTCGTCTTCCTCGGCTTCTGTGCAGCTTGTTGTAGAAGCCCTGAACAGGAGCAGCAGTGTGATCTCTGTGTTCTCTTGTTTTGTGGTCCAGGTGGAATCGCGGGACACTCTGAACAGCATTGCACTCAAGTTTGACACCACACCCAACGAGCTGGTTCAGCTGAACAAGCTGTTCTCCAGAGCAGTGGTGCCTGGCCAGGTGTGAACCTCCGTCCTCCGTCCTGATATTTTCCACAGCGGCCACACACTAACACCACAAGCTCATCCTGACCATTCCTAATACATGCTCTGTGGTTTTCCTTCATCTTACTGTCTACTTTTGGCTTTTGGGAATTTCCCTGAAAGAGGAGCTCCACATGCTGCATGAGTTTATCCTCCCACTTCCTCAGAGCATCCTGCTGGTTCACTAAACTCATCTCCGTTCTGTGTTCCTCATAATTGCCTGCCATTTACAGCGTTGTTTGCTCCATTCAGATGCATCTTGATGCGTGACACTAAATTTGTCTCTAAATGTCTGCACCTCCACCAGTGATGCTGTTCTTCAACTTACACCAGCAACACGTCTGTAATCTGCTCCAGTGTCTCCAGCTTTACTGCATCCCAAATTCAAAACCCGCTTTTACAGGATCATCGCTTACAGGTTTACTCCGTATTTATTGTTATCAGAATAAAATCCAGTCGTTTGGAAATGAGCCACTGAAACCCTCAGCTCAGGTCAGACTCTGAGTTCACCACCAAATGAAGAAGAGCACAAACTGAGCCATCGGCTCTCCTCCAGCACAAAATAAAAGCAGCTGGTTCGTTTTTTTCTCCTCAAAGCGGAAGTCAAATGAAGAATTTATTCCTTTAAAGGGACAAAGAAATCATCATGAAACAGATCCTTAGAAGAAGTTGGGTATCTCTGCCATTAATCTCATTTAATGAGAATTCTCCACATGGAAATGCAGCCCCAGAATGTTTTCAGACTGTAAGATGGATGCCAGTTGCTACATCAGCTATTAAGTATATGCGGGTGTGACACAAAGCAAAGGGAAGTGCATCTATGCCCAGCATGACCATACGCAGAGCACCTGGGCTGTACAGATTCTTCTGCAGAAAACTTTGCAACACCTGTAAAGCAAGAAAAATAGGAACAAAGTAGAACTGAAGAGGTCAAACTAAGCTCTAACGTCGCCTTTGCCCATAAATCACCGCAGCAACTTCAAAGACACGTTTAGTGTCAAGTTAGGCTTTGGGGTTCACAGTGAAGCTTCTTGCTTCTAAGTGGCATTTTAGAAAACCACACAATGAAATAAAGAAAAAAACAGGAACTTCATCTGTGAGGGAAATTAATAATCTGCTCATTTCTTTTGATTAAATTAATTAAATTCCAGAAGGACAAACATGTTTTGCAAAAAATCTAAAGTATAAAAAGTTTCTACATATCCATTGACTGTATATGAGAACTGGACTTAGTGACTCCTCCCCCCTGGGGTTCCAAGCAGGAAGTATCTGCTGGCTCCAAGAAGCCAAAACCCCATAGGCGTCTATAGAGAAATAAACACCTATTACTCAGTCATTCTACTTGTCAGAATAAACATTCTTGCTAGTTATAAAAGTTATAGACTGACCAATCAGACATCTAAATATAAGTCTGAGGTTTCGCGTCGAGCATTCGAAATGTTTTAACAGATTCTCTCTAGTGGTAAGGGTGTGGCCTTCCAACAAGCTCCCTGCTTACTGACGACCTGACGCCAACATGGCAGTGTTAGTATCGCGGGGAAAAAAGGCCAACTGAAATTGACTTTATTTGGTTGGAACCATTATCTATGGATGACATCACAGTCACTCATAGGGAGGGGTTGATAAAAATCGATTAATCAATCTGAATCGAACCTACCGCATAACAGTAAAGCCAAAGTTAGCTAGCTTGATGCTGACGTATAATGGAATTTCCCATAGGATGGCTAATGCTAACGATTGGTCAACCTAAACATACATTGCTGACTAAATGAACAGCTTTATATACTCACAGGCAGGAATTTTCCCAACTCTTTTATGGAAACATTTATTTAAGAGTAACCTTTTGTGGTCATAAGCACAGTTTTTCTCAAATCTTCTGGAATAAAGTGTGATGCTATAGCGTGAGCTCCACCTAGGGGTCAAACTGAAATGCCCTCCAGGAGAGGCAGCATATTATAATAATAATAATAATATGCACATTTTTTTGGACCTTTCCATTTGAAAAACCATGAACTATTCCATTTGGTGTCAACAATCCATTGTTTTATCATTTCACTAATAAATCTTACAGTATGTGGACTGTATCAGATTAATACAAATATCTTCAAATCATAAATACATTATTGTATTTCTATACAAATATGTTTAAATGTGTAAATTGTGTAAATTCAAAATCGAATTGAATCAAATTGAGTGGATCTGAAGAATCAAATGAATCAAATCGATTCAGGTTGTGGTGAATCCAATCAAATCGATTCTAATTGTTGGTGAAACCCAGCCCTACTCAGTCGGTCCAGTTCTTGTATATAGTCAGTGTAAACAACACACGGACACAAATTCAACCTTCCGTTTCCTATCCATTCTGTCAGTAACATGAGATTTTTCTGCTTATCTCATGACGGCATGTTTGAGAAATGTTCTGTTTCTTCTTGTGTGTTCACGTGTTTGCATGTGGGCAGAAGGGCAGCACCTGTGTCAATACAGACATGGATTGTGTTTGCAGGTTCTGTACGTTCCTGATCCCGAGTACGTCTCCAGTGTCGGAAGCTCCCCCTCCCTCAGTCCCATCAGCCCCTTGTCTCCCACATCCTCCGAAGCAGATTTAGAAAAGGCAACGGTATGTTCACCACTCCTCTAATGCATGTTCTCACACACGTTCATTGGTGTTTCAGACACAGGGCCTCCACAAAGGTTAAAAATGCAACTAAAGTGTAGATCCACAACTGAGTTTTGAGGTTATTTTCAGGGGTTTACAAGAACATTTGAAGGCTCAACTTAAGCCAGAAACCCTCCTCTTATCAGTTAATAAAATCAGTTGATTCCTTGAAGGTCTCCAATATCTGACAACCCTGAGTAATTGAAAGGCTGGTCTACTTTGGCCAAAGTTTCCATATCTAGAGGCAGCATGTTGGTGCTTTGCAGATAAAATAAAGAGTGGGTTTGTTTGGTTTCACATGTATGAACTGGAGTCAGAAAAGCTACAAAATTCCTCAAAATGTTTGCCGGGGAACAGGTGCAAGTATGTGTGCATTAAAGGAAGGTTCACACTGATAGTTTTCAGTCCTCTTAAAATGAATACATTAAATCTTTTGATTTCTAATCAATGAAAAGTTGCTAGTTTTCCTTCTGGATGCTTATGGGATGAATCATTTTTAGCACAAAGTCAATAAAAAACACTAAATACATTTCCATTGCATAGTCTAGTCTTATGTTTGCTTATTTAATGTGACATTTACTCCATCTTTGAGTTGTCACCTGAAAAGTTGAATGCGCTTTCCATGCTCAACAAAGTGCCGGACAGGAAGTTTCTGTGCTGCAGCAGCGGTTGCTAAACCTCAGTCTGCACAGACCTGAGCACCCAGCTTTCATTTATGCTTACAGATGTTTGATGACCAGGAGGTTGCACGTATGTTTTAGAAATTTCCCCAAAAAACAAAATCCAATCTTAAGAAGGTAGAAAGACCCTTCTTTCAAAAAAAGTCCTATTTTCTGTCTTGGAAGAACAATAACACCCAATCTAGAGAGTTTGTCAATAGTTAAATCATTTTACTTGAAGAAACCATGTGGTATTGACTTTTTTATTTTCTTAAAATAAGAATTCTTGGTATGTCCATTTTTCTTACCCCATTGGCAGAATGTTTTGAAACAGTGGAGCTGCTTTCAATGTTACTCTATCATCTTGCATGAATATCTGCAAATGCTTGGTTAGGTAGTGGAATCATTTGGTTTCATGAATCAGAAACATGGCAAAACATGAACTTTAATAGCACATATAAACAAAGGTGTTGCAGCACTTTCTCATCTGTGGAGCTGTTTTCTAAGAATCCATAAGTTCAGGTTAGCTGTCAGGCCTCCAGCTCCTGATTTGTCCTCATGACATAAAGGAGCTGGTGTTCCAGGTTCACTCACACACTTGTCCTGACCAAAGCGATCACGCTGCTTTGCCCCTTTGTCTGCTGCACAGACACATCAGCACACACTCAATAGGGGACACAAGCATTGAATTATCCCTTAAATCTCTGCTGTCAGGCCCTAAAGCCCTGCTCTTTGTTGGCCTGAACTTTAACACCCAGGATGGTGTTGGCCGGCACAGAGGAGACAACAAGAGGTGCCAATACCTGCTGCATGCTTTTTTAAAGACAGGAAGAGATCTGTCCGTGTGTTGCGTGTGCGTGTAAGCAGGAGCCAGGATGTGCGCTCCCTCCCAGTTTTTTGTTATTCTGTGTATCCACTCAGAACGTGTGCACGTCTTGTTCTTTGAAGGTGATATTTCACTTAATGCAAATTAGCAAACCTGAGAAGCACAGAGAGTACTGAGAAAATTCTAGGTGGTGTTTTTAGTGCATCTTGATGTCAAGGCAGCAGAGGTGTAGATGCAAATGTAAACTTGCTGTAAGATCAAATGCAATCAGAAAACAAGCACGTGTTAAATCCATCCATCCTCAGAACTCACTGGGATGCTGGAGCCTATCCCAGCTATTGCAAGGCGAAGGTGTGGCACGCCCTGGGTGGCTCACAGGAAAAATGACAGGTACTTACTGTTCCTCCATTTCAGGAAGTGAAGTTTCCGTTCAAAAACCACAGGGATTATTAATCTCATTGTTCCATTTATCAGGGTGTTTATTGGCATCCAAACCAGATTTTTTGAAAATAATAAACAAAACCGAATGAAGTCAGATGTTTTGTCAGCTCTGGTATTTAACGTTTATGATCGTCCGTTTTTTTCACCTGAAAGAAAAGTAGCTATAGATTAACGGCTGCATAAATCTGCTGGTACAATACTAGAGGTCATTCCTAAATGTTCACATGGCAGCTTTTCAAGCGCAGATAGATTTTCTTCCACTCATGTTTTGATCTCCACATTTCACAAGTATACACAGTTTTAGGTTCATAAACTTTGTGGTGCAGAAAGGCCTCCCAGTTTTCGTTCCTGTGGATGTACAGAACGGTTCTTAGTCTTTTTTGAAGTACGTTTTGTGATGTCCATCCTGTTATCTACCCAAAGGGAAACAGCCACTACGCACATTTTGCACATTTTTCACGCATAGAATTTCGGTCTCTCGTGTTACATGCATGATCTATGTAATTCATAAGTGTTTCTTGCGTTCGTCATTTGTCGATGTGCGCAGACGTCCGTTGAGGGTTTTGGCCGACGGGTCTTTACGTAGATTCTGTCCTGAGCTGTTTGACAACTTTGGTTAGTTGAATGAAATAGTTTACGCATATTTTATGTAGTTTATGCGCATTTATTACGTAAATCTAATGCAACTGTGCTTGATTTTTGCGAGATGCATACAGAAATGTGTCTTTGCGTGGTTTATTCATACTTCTTCTGTGGTTTTGATGTGGTTCATTTGTGATACATCTGTGAAAATTTCATGTATTGACCATAACTTTTCTCACCTTTTCCTCTTATATTCACGTATGACTAATTTTCATCCATGCAATATGCGCAAAATATACGTAGTGGCTGTTTGACACGGCCTTAATGCAACATGCATCAGTTAACTTCCATTTCTTGAGTCAGTTCTGTTTCTATTCTCATTGCACTTTTTGCAAGTGGACTAAGGTGTACTGTATAAGAGAAGCATATGTGTAATCCTACATTCATACAGGGCATGTGCATGCTATACGCAATTTGATGAACGCACACTCAGCCCATGGTGTTCACACCGGACAAACAAGGAGGGGCTTCTTTTTATTTTGTTTTTCCACTGTTTACTAGCGCTTGTCCACCCCCTACAGCCAGTAGAGGCTCTGTATAAAATTTTGAAGCCATGCAAACCTGGGGAATTTTGGTTCAGGCTTTCTCTTTCACAGCTCTGTTCCAATATTTGAAAGACTTGGCGTCATATAACTCTGGCCAAACACAAACCGCAATTATGAATTTCTCCTTCACACCTTTGTGTTTTGAAAAGGACACTACCCACATGTTCATGATTGGTCAAAGTTTAGCTTTTTTACATTCAAGCAGTCAAAAGTTCAGCTGGTTGAACTTTCAGTGTGCGTTCAGTAAATGCCCACTTTGTATGTAGAGCCCGAGAACGGACTCAAAAACCTGTTTGGCGACGCATAAACACGAGGATTTTGAATGCAGAAGCCCGAGTCACAGGTTTATGGACATTTACATTGACTTTTCATTGCTGCGTGAATGCATGTTACCACAGCCAGTGTGAATATAGCTGAGTGATCACTGCACCCATTGGCCAGAAATCCCGAGGGCGGAGCTACTCAGATTGAGATGTGCTAATGTGCTGATCTTTCTGCCACGAAGCTAAATCTCTTGTTACAGGAACAAGTTATTTAGAAATTCAAGAGAAGGCGTCTGCTTTTCTTGCTATTTTACAGCGTAAGAATGGGACATGCTGAAGCCTCGTCGTTTGGTCTCCGGGATGACCAAACGGGTCAAACCATGGAGCAGAACTTTCTCACATATCTTCATGTTGGTTTGGCAAAGTTTTGAGGTGACTGCTTGAATGGACATTGGGTTAGCCTAGTTGTGCTTTGAATGTCTGTGCTAAGGAAAGGTGAATCTAACAGCAAAGCTTCTCTAGCCTGGTCCTTGAAGTTTTCTGCCTTCGAATGTTTTCCTTTTGTCCCCATTTCCTCATTGATGGGGCTTCCTGAGTCTTTCAGGTCTGCATTTGAATCAGCTTTGTTAAAACAAGAGCAACATGCAGGGCAGGGTTGAGAACCACTGCACAACCCACTCGTGGCCACCAAAGCCCAAAGCGTCCATCCCTGTTTGATATGACAGACGGCTGTAACCAAATCTGTTAGTCCTGAATTTCCCATTTCAAACATGAAACCTAAAAACAAACCCAATAATATGGAGGACAGAATAAGAATATGTTATTAAAATGTCCTCTGAGAATTGAAGCAGTTTTATGTTGATTACTTTTTTTGCTTGGAACCCTTTGCTCATTGTCACACATTGACCTCCGTCAGTAAAGGAGCCATGCTTCTGACGGGGCCCGCCTCTGTTCTAATGCCTGTTATATGCACATCGTTAGAATTGCAGACCCTGACGCTCCAGCGGTCTCACTAACGCTGCGTTGGCGATTGATTTTTTGTCGTCCGTTTTGGACGTATCTTCAAATCCGAATCTGTCAGGCCTGCATGTGGTCCTGGCCTCGGCGCTCAGGAGAGCAGCAGCGTGAGCCATCTCCCCCAGGTTCTGTGTCTGCAGCATCCAAAGGAGCCAATCAACGAGCACCGCTGGAAACTCAGTGGTCCCTTAAGAAATATGACTGTTTGCTGGTCTCCATAGAAACATCAGGCGTTTTTCTTCTTTTGCAGGGAATTGATTGCAAGTCTCCACTGCAATCACCATCACTCTCAGTCCACTTGAGTTTGACGCATCTGGCCACGAGCATTTTCCCGGTGGTTTGTGCTCATCGCTGTCTGTTAATTTCTCAGCAACCGCCAGAAGAAAGGCCCTCTTTTATTTGCCACTTATCTATTTAGGTCATAGCTTGGGAGAACAGGAGCAGATTCTGCGGCTCTCGACCGGGGAGGATCAGAGAGCGGGCCCGTGACTTCAGAAAAATTAAGCCCTTAATAGTGATCCTGTGTCTGATATACAGAGCAGCTAATGAACGGAGCTGCTCTCTCGCAGACAAGCAGCAATTATTCCAGGCAAAGGAAGTGTGCTTGGAAGGCAGAATGGAGGGAACATTACCTCACCCCGAGTGTCAACTTTGTGTTTGTGTAGGCGTTGTGAGCTTCAGTGTGAAAGTGTGACTGCCATCTCTCCTCTTGTGTTTGTGTGTGTGATTCCTTGGCGGATGCAGCATTTAGGTGCCCTTCAGTTTTTCTTTTAACTGCAGGAAGAGCCTTAATAACCCAGTCTGCATCTTTTCTTGTTTCTCCAGAATCTCAAGCATCTTTTAATTAAAGGCCTATTACAGGGCTTGATGTGCTCGTCTCAAGGAGAATATTATGGCAATGAATGGCTCTGGCAGGTGTATATTAATAGCAGTGCAAGTAGAAGATGACTTGTTAAAGCACGGATGAAAATGAGTCTCTTGAAAAACGAGTCTGAGTTCGAATAAAAGTCAAATCTGGTACAAAGCAATTAAAGGGAAGTTAAATATTGAATAGAAAAGTGTGTGTACAGAGTAAATGCTCTGCAGATGTTCACAAAGCTCTTACCTGTATCCTGTTAACACTAGGTCTCTCTGTGGTGAAAGTTTGAAAGCATCACAGTAGAGCTGAGGAGGTTAAAGGTTTTAATTTTGCAGCAAAATCAATCCTGTGAGACTCCTCGCGTTAGCCTGTAAACCCTTCATCCTCAGCATGACACCAATGCAGAGTCTGTAATGCGCAAAAACTGGAGGTAATTGATTTGTCCTCTAATCCGTAAAGTGTAAATGTAATTGTCTAAGCTGGAACAACTTCTTTAATGCTGCAGTTAAACCCTAAATGAATCAGTGTCAGTAAACTGGATCATTTCAATTAATTCCTTTCATCCATAATATAAAACAAATCAAAAACATGTCAGAGCGCATAAAAATAAATGCACTGTAATACATCCACTTACTGTTACAATCGTGGTGTTCATAATCAATTCCAGTGTTGTTCCCAGTCTTTTTACTGGTTTTCAGCCTCAGTCCAGTCACAACTGTCCTTTCGAGTGGATGCAGGCAAAAAATGGTCAAATCCGTACAGGGCGCACAGGAAATATATCATAGACCGCCAGGTGAGCCCACAGAGGGAAAATGTTCATGTATATTTTTTTCTACAGGCATGCTCCAAGCCACTGGTCATAGTTGGGCAACACATAGGGGTAAGTGAGATACAGGTGTGTCGAGTGGATTTTTCGCTTTGCGCAAGGAGTCTGTTAGTGCTGTTGATGTAATAAGTGCGCGCTCCTTGCTTACAGCCTGACTGTTAGAAATTAGGAAATGAGACAATCAGAGTGTGGTGTGTGTGGAGGTCCTGCAGGCATCTTGCAGGCATTACTTTCCACGTGCACACTCAGTGCATGCAGCCTTTGCCCACGGTCAGTAATGGGTCAGCACGCGCACCTTACTAATGACTAGTGTGGCGTAAAGGCATTTCACGACAGCATCACCCATATGCGTGCAACTTCTATTAGCCTAACAAATACCTCACAACACACTTGCAGCACGCACAACAACGGTACCATCCATTATCATGGCGTCCGTTGAGTGGCTGCACGACCCTCAAGACACACCTGCGCTCCCCTTAAGATGCAGCCGCTCCTCTCTACGACCGCCACGGACCGGGCCAACCCAAAACCCTGCAGCACCCGTGCAGGTCAACCCCCTGTCCCTGTGCATGTGACGAAGGCTTTAGGAACCACCAATGGACCCTTTCTTTACTGTGAGGCTGGATCATCTCTCCCTTGCTGATGAGGAATCATTTAGTTTTATATTTTAGATCCAAGCTGAGGAATTTTATTCTTTTTTTAATCACAGGTGTCCATTAAACCCTGTTTCAGAAAAGGCCTAATGGACACCAGGTTTGGTTTCTGAACTGAAAACCTCACCTCAGATCAGCTCAGTACAAACCAGTGCACATGCTCTGACCATGCCTTTGTGCAGCCCCCCCCCATCAGAGCGCACACAGCTGAGCTGAACCAGTTCCCTGACTGTAACCGCCCTTGTCCTACTTTCCTGATGCCATCAGAGAAAAACTGTTTACATCTTTGGGGCGGAGACTGTCACCCTGTTGTTTACGGCTAATTGTTCAAAATGGCAAAAGGTATATTTTTAGATATTTAAATTTGGAAAAATGAATTTTAAAGAAGCTTCTTGTCTAATTGAAAAGTTTATAAAAGTTATGACATGTTTCCAATACCTAAAGAACTTGTGCTATAAATGTGCTATAAAGTATGAATGCGTCAGATGTGGGCAGCGTCTTCCACCTCATTTATTTCACCATCCGGTTTTTATTGATCCGTGTTTCTCTGACGGCGCTTGAGGCCACACGCCGCCGCTCTGAAGCCTGTCTCTGTTTGCCTGCTGGGATTGGCAGAAAAAAGTAACACATCTTGCAGGCATGGATTGTTGGCTGGTTGGATGACTGGCTCTGTGAGTGCACACACACGCAGGGGCGTGCACGCGCCTGCATGAGTCGCTGGCTGCCTGTTTGTTTGGCGGATGCCATGCGCTGGCACGGCTGCTCTGCGGTCATCTGTGTGCTGTCCCCACAGTGTATGTGTGTGTTTTTTCTCTTCGACAGTAATTGAGCTGTAGAGTGACCAGAGAATATGACTTGGTTTATCCTGTTGGGACCTCTCATGCGCTCACGTGCATGCTCATGAATGCATGCTCACCCTGGTGGTGCATCTACGACTGTGACCTTTGTTTCTCCCTCCTTTGGCACCACATTTGTCTCCCTCCTTCCTTCCCTCCTTCCTTTGTTCCTTCGTTCCTGCTGGGGTGTGCCTTAAATTCGTTTTGGATAAACCATAGCCAGTCTGGGTGACCTGCGTGTTGGGATGCTGGTTCGGTTGATGGGATCAAATTGTGGTTTTTAAATAAGAAGGATGTCTGTGTCATGTGGAGGTAAGATCAGCTCTTCAGGGCTGCAGACTGACAACAATGCTTTGTGACACAAACAACAGCACTGATTGTTTTTTTGTTTGTTTTTTAATTCAGTGAATCATTGTGTGGTCACCCCCCCCCCCCAGCAGACTATCTCCAGTCCCACTAGATGGAGCTGTTTCCCGTGTTGTTGTTGTTTTTTGGTGTTTTTTTGCATGAGCCTGTCAGTGTCAAGGTCAAAGCTGGGTGGCTCCTGCAGCCAGGCTCTGTGAAATCTCCATCATCAAGCAGCAGCAGCAGATGAAAAAGGCACAGCTTTCATGTTTGAAGGTGTTCTTCTACAGATTCTGTCCTTTACAGGGAGGCATTTTACCCAAATGCTACAGGCCTTTTTTTGTTCATTACACTGAAATAAGATTCAAATATTGGGCTCAAATAAGCATAAACTTTCTAGTTATATGTTTTATATTTTTGACTACTAAGAAGACATCTGTGAGTTCTGTCCTTGATGTTGCAGCTGTGGCACAGAGGGAGACTGAAAGGTTTTTGGTTTGGTTCCCGCCTTGCCTGCCCATGTGTCAAAGTGTCCTTGGGCAAGACACTGAACTCCACAGGTCCTGGTGGTTGACAGTGGGGTGTGAAGGTGTACTTATAGCTGAATGGGACTGTAAAGTGTTTTAGGCCTTAAAGTTACCCTCTAACTAGATTTCTTTTCTATTGTAAGATCGTTTCCAGTGGTCTTTTCTTTCTGATTATGCATTTTTAGCTTCAACTATAAAGCCTGTGTCTTTTTTAACACATATATTCTGCAGAGCTGCAGGAGATCGTTAGAAAATCGTTGTTGAGTTGTGGGCGGGAGTGTTGGAGCGGAAGTTGGCGACAAGCGTCTCACAAGCTCAAGCTAACGTTAGCGTAGCAAAAAAAAAAACTGAAGGGGTCCAGCCACACAGTTTAGATCCAGATTCCAGCTCAGACCAGGAAATGAAAACGTACATGGATCTATTTGTCTGCAAGTGGATGCGTCAGAGAAAGCGAGTTTAGCTCGTCCACAGCAGTAGCTGCGTCATAAGTGTGGACCCTTTCAAAGCTTTATTCAAACTGTTTTCATCTCCTCCTGATTAAACACGATTTGATTAAAGAAATGCTCAGAAACACAGTTTTAGACTTATGTCCTCCATTGAGAAAATGCTACAAGAACTTGGTGAAAAAACAATTTCCATTAGAGTGGGTCTTTAAAACAACGTAGAAAATGCTATATAAATTTAGTGTTAGTTCATTAAGTTAATTTGAACTTTTGACTGCTGCTGCTGCTGCTGTTAAACCCAAATAGATGTGCTTTGACTTTAGATCCATCTTTTCTACCTGTTAATGAAATGTTTTATTTTATCGATTTTTTGGTTTTATCAGTTAGAGCAGCAGCCACAGGAAAACATTCAAACTCGCCTTTGAAATGCCTTCTGAGCAGCTCCTGGCTGATTCAGTCTGTGTGTGGACAGACTGACTGATGGGTTTTTATTTTGTTGCCAAAATGCAACACCCCTTCCTGTGATTTGCCGCAGAAATGACAGGGAACACGAAGGCCTGATTTGACACCTGTACCTGCTCATTAGTAGCAGGTGTGTGCAGGTGGGACGGCGTCAGGGCAGGGAGGCACGCTCTCTGAGGGAAGCGAGTACCGTTGAGACGCACAGCTGTGCGCTAGCTGCAGTGTTTGGTTAAGTCCTTCATTGAAGGCGTTGGAGCTTTGGAATGAAATGGTTGAAAGCAGAAACAATGGCAGGTCTCCCGTCCTCTGGCTTATAAACCCTTGATTCGGCTGTAACAGATTGACCTGGCTGCCAGTGTCTGGGCTGCTTGTGTTGGTGTGGGTCAGTAGCTGCAGGCTGTTTGTCGGCTGCGCTTGGAGACGGCGAGGGGGAGGCGTGGGTGAGGGTGTCAAGAGGACAGCAGACAGTTGTTATGGGCTCAGACTCTTGTCTAAGGCCTTCATTGCTGCTGCGTTTTTCTCACGTCTGCACCGGCGGCTCTGGGGAGGGCATCACACCCACACAGAGTCCAGCTTTTCCTTTGTGCTCAGCAGTCACGCCCTTCCACTGCTGCTTCCATCCTCTGCATCTGTTCATCTCCCTGCTCTCTCTTTTTTGGTGCGATTTCCAAATTTCTCCCCACTTATGTGTTATTTTTCCTTCACTTCCTGTCCAAGCTGACTCCTTCAGCTTGGACAGGAAGTGAAACGCTGTCCTCCATTGTTCGGTCAATCAGACCAACAGGTGTCCCTGAGGACGGACACCCATCAGTCTGTCCCTGTGGGCTCACTCATTGCATGGCAACAAGCCACTGCGAGAAACACCCAGCCATCTCTCCTCGCATTTCCAGCCCAGCACACACACCATCTGTGGCAGATTGCAGAGTTTCCATAGTGCAGATAAGGACGCACTCATAAAATTGCTTTATAGCAGGTGTATCAAGATACGCTACAAGGAAAAACATGGTTGAAGTGTCATTTAGATTCCATTTTGTTTGTGCAACATCTGGCAGATTGTGGGAAAACTGTTATTTACGAGGGTTAAAACATTCTAATGTTTCTGGGAAGTTCCGTTTTTTTTTTATTGGGTTTATTTATAGGAGCCAGTACACTGAGGCTCTCATGTTTCAGGCTTGATGTTCTTCTGTTCTTCAGGATGGTATTTGTGACAGTAGTATGTGATAGAGCCCTCTAGGAGAACTAAAACATTTATCCAGACCAAATTCAGTCCCTACTGAAGAATTCTCTCCCTGCTCCCTAACTACTAAAAAAAAAGAAATAGTACGGGACTATGTAGTGCCCTGGATTTTAAAAGCATTTTGGACACCATGCTCACTACTTTTTTTATGTTTTACGGTGACTTCATTGATTTAACGAAGTGAAAATCTTATCAATACAAGCGTTTTACGATGTTGAATCCACTAAGTTCTGATGATGAAAACGTGTGAACTTTTTAGGGCACTCCATTTTGGACTGTAGACTTTGGATAACCCTGAGAAATGGCAAACGCCTTATATAGTGAGTAGAGAAGGAATTTGGAGACATCCTTCTGCTGTTCACGTCTGCCTCTTTGGGGCATGCTAATGTCCTGCTGTCGCTTATTTGTTTTTCCTGCATCTACAGAGAGCACAGAGGGACAAAAATGTCTCTATCAAAGGGCAAAAAGTGCGACAAAGTTGACAGCATTAGTCTTTGGGCCTCATACTGTTAAAGCAGTGCCCAACACTAGCGATGCGATGCCAGGGGGGGGCGCGCAGTAGTAACGGTTTTAGGCACAGGTAATACAGGCAATTGCTCGGGGCACAAAAGGGGGGCTGTGGTGGAAAAAAAATCTGCTCCACTATTGGTTTCCTATTATGTGTTCTATCACAAAGTTTATAACAGCCTGAAACCTGTGAACTGTTGTCCCTGCAGCTGCTCCTGTTTCGTGTCACATGGGGGTGGGAGAAGGAGAGGGGAGGGTTAGGGGGCTCAGGCTGCCAGGTGGAACGTGCACGCGAGAAGCCTCTATTGTGCAACACCAGGATCATTTAGATTCCTCAGCTCATGCTAATAAAGTCATTCTTTCTTATTGTAGACATTTTTTCGACGTGTCTGTATTTTCCATAAATGTTTTCTTTGTCTGCCTGTCGTTTAGTTGGTGTCAGTATTTGACAAAAAGACAGCAGGTAATGCAGTAAAACAGCTGCACTTTATGAGATCATAAATAAACAATGCATCATTTAGAAAAAAAATCAACACAATGTTTTTATCTATTTCTTCAGACTAAAAACGTTAAATATATTGGTGCTGCTGTATTAATGATTCAGATCAATTTAGATGTAAAAGTATTTATTGATTGAATTATTTTTCTCAGCATCAGATGGTTCAGTTGGTTCAAAATGTTTCTAGTTTAAATAAGGACTGACAGGTCCTTTAAGCTTCTTTTCTGTTTTAGACTAGAACAGTGTTTCTGTGGCTAAATAAAGGTAATATTTGTTTTTTTCTTTTGTTGATGTTAAAAGTTACAATTTTAGGTATACTTAAACAATTTTTATAGATACTAACCTAATACATTGTCACCGCGCGAGTGTGTGTGGGGGGGGATTGGGGGGGACATTTTCTTTTTCCTAGGGGGGGCCTTGCACAAAATAATTGAGAAGCACTGTGTTAAAGGACAAAGAACTGCAACAGGAAATAGAAGAACTCTGAAAATTTGTGATGCTTTTAAATAATTAGTCTGCCCGTTATTAAACCCACTTCTATTGATGTAATGTTTCATCCTCAGTTTATGCAGGAAAACATCAGCATGTACTCAGTCTGCTTAATTCTGAGCCACGCTGCCTGCTGAGTGAAGGATTCCAGCTTGATGCAAAACAGTCTTGAACAAATGCAAAACCATTAGAGATGGAAAGAGCTGCTAACTAGAAAGCACACAGCGCAGCTCTGTAGTTAGTTTGAACGGCTTTCCGTGAAATTCCAGTTGGTTTCTCTAAATAAAAATGTTGCTGTTAATAAGTTGTTATTGCAGGCATCCAGGTTTTAACACACTCCCTTTAAATGTGCCCTGATAGTCCAGCACCAACTGGAGGGCATGTTATGGCCTAATGGCATAACACAGAGCAAACACAGAGCTGTGCTCCTTAATTAAAGCTCCGTTCTCGTATGAAGGTTTTTTACCTAATTACCGCTGTGAAGTTCAGACACACAGGAGGTGCATTCTTCTGGCTCTTCACTCGCTTAACCCGATTGTCTGTGCAGAAAACATCCCTTTATTTATAGATAATACATTTAGAGAGCCGAACACATTAGTTTGATGAAATCAAAGGTAAGCAAATTAGTCATGCTGTATATCACCAATTAAACTGAGCACATGTCTGTTCTCCCGCATTCATTATTTAGGATCTGGCTGTTTGTTTGGAAGATATATTTGTCATCATAAAGGAGTCTACAGCTTTGGAGTCGTCACTAAATGTCTGCTGTATTTGTCCTCTGTGTCAGTCCAACAGGATCCACTCTTATCTAGCAGTTAAAAGGCAGGTTAATGAGTTAGGTGTTTTTTTTTTTCTGTTTTCAGGATTCTGATGCCCTCCCCAGACCAGACGCCGTTCACCCCCCTGTTTTTTCTGCACTACGCCAGTCCAGAGTGGTGTCATCCACCTCCGAGGAGGAAGAGGCGCTCACAGAGAAGTTCCTCAAGATCAGCTGCAAGTACATCACCAATGGCAAGGTAACTCACTGTAAAGACCCACAACATACCAGCAGCACAAACAGTCCTCCTTAATGTGGCGAATTAGAAAGTAGCTTGAGCTATTTTAATATTATAACCCCATATATTTTAAAGTATTTGCTCAGATTCAAAAAGTCGAGCTGCAGAAATTCCACGTTTGCACCTAAGAAACACCAGTTACCAAAGACAATTGTCTGATTTTTTCTAAAGTAGACCTTAACTAATATAAAACAAGACTGTTGACTTTATGCTGGCATTTCAAACAGGAAGTACCTGATGGCTCCAAGAAGCCAAAATCCCATAGACTTCTCTAGAGAAATGAACAGCTGTGAGTCATTTTATTGGTCAGAAAAACCATTCTTTCTCTGATTCCTTTTTTCACATGATCTTTATAATCCCAGCTTTTTTAAATAGTTTTTTTTTCTGTACTGCAAGTTATTTAAGTTATAAGTTGTTAGTTATAACAAGTGGTAGGGGCATGGACTTCAAACAAGTTCACTTCTGATTGTTGAGAGTGGTTGCCATAGAAACAATGACTCAGACTGACTTGGACCAAACACTGCTAACTGATGATTTCTGGTTCCAATATTGCGATGTCCACATTGTGAAAAAAATGGCGACTGAATGGACTTCATTTGGTTGATGCCAGAGTTAAACCATTTTCTACGGGTGACATCACACTCACTCAGTCCACTTCTCATTCGCAGTCAATGGGCAAGACTAAGGATTTTATTATAAACAACTGAATAAATATATAAACAGAACATTTTTTTTTTGCTTTCATTTGTCATGAGATGAACTCAAAGATCTGAAACATTTCTACAAACAAAATTACAATTTCTCTCATATATTGTTCACAAATGTGTCTGAATCTGTGGTAGTGAGCACTGTTTCTTTGCTGAGAAAATCCGCCCCCCTTCACGGGTGTGCCATATTAAAATGCTTATTAGACAGCATGATTATTGCACAGGTGTGCCTTCGACTGGCCACAATAAGAGGACAGTTTGTATTTTTGTACAATGTAATAAAAAAGATGAGAGTGTGTGCAGCTCCGTCTGTCATGATTCTAATTTTTTTTTCTATATCCAGAGAACCTGGACACAAGGTGCAGCATTTGAATGATTATTCAGAATATTTCTTTTTACATAAAATGGTCTGCTCGTTACAGCTGGTTGATAGTTTTAATGTTTTTTCACTCTAACATTGACCTCCTGAACAGACACACACAGGTATTCTTTACCTGGATCATCTACATTTTAAAGACTGAAAGGCTTTTTTAAGACATGTTTGTGTTACACGGCCCTCCTCTTTCCCGCTCAAACACTCACAGATCAATAGTATTGAACAGCTGATTCAGTTCCAAGTACCAGATGAAAGCTCTGATGTGATCAACGCTCTCAGTCAATAAAGTCTTCCTGATTGAGGAGGACATTGTGTGGTCTGAAAGATTTAACCTCCTGTTTTTTCTGTAGGGAAGAAGTGTTGTCTGATTATCTGAAGAGGCTTCCTCACCATTTGATCCACCTTCTCTGCTCGCAGGGTGCGGTGAGCGGGGTGCTCTTGGTGACCCCCAACAACATCATGTTCGACCCCCACCGCATGGATCCGCTGGTTCAGGCCCACGGCTGCGAGGAATATGGCATCATGTGTCCTCTAGAGGAGGTTCAGTCTGCCGCCGTCTGCAAGGAGATCACCGACCCCAAGATCAGAGAGACCGTTCCAGAGTGAGAAAAGAGCTTTACTCTGTAGAAGAAGTTCCAGACTATCTGGCATTGTCAGCCATTAGAATCTAAACTTATGAAGAACAAAAGTTATCAAACACAAGACGTAAACATCTTAATGTTAGTGTGTGGTTTATCCAGCGCATTTGATTTTGCATAAATGGTGGCGCATTATTAATTTGACACATTTATTGAGGTTTTCCTTTTCATGCCTCGTCTAAAGCTGATAGTTGCAGTTGCTGGCAGTTTATTGAAGAGGGAGATTAGACGAGACAACGGTCCTAAATTGGGAGCCTTTTTAATTTTTCCAATAGAAGAAAATGACAGACGTGTATAGTTAAAATCCCTACAGGCATAAACACTCGTTTCCCTCACTACATTTTTCTAGAATGAACTGCCCAAAAAGCAGATGAGCCTTTGGGTTTCGAAAACACATCTGTGCTTATTAAGGAAGATTGCCATCTGCTGGTCATTAAATAAAAATAATGTAACTGAAATAATCGCTTCACTTGGTGCAGTGCAGCAGTGAATTTGTTTGTCGTCATTTAAAGTTTATTGATTGATTTCAGGTTTTCTGTAAAGAAGAAAAAAAAACTTTTATTTACCATCTTTATCCAGGCAGACTAAAAAAAGGTTTTGTCATTTTATTAAATTGGATAAGTGACGGCCGTGAAGAAAATTAAGACTAAAATTGAATTTCTAAAACAGGGAGGGGAAGAGGGGGCGGGGTTGCTCAGCACCAACAGTCTCAGAGGTGAAATTCTCTGGGCTGATTTCCACTGCTCCATTTGCGGTGCGTCTCAGTTGCGTTGACACTAAAAAATAGAACGTTCATTAACCAAAATGTTTTTATCGACTCCGTCATGTCTGTGTTCCACGGCCGTCCCGTCACTCCGCAACACAAGCTTCACAGAGGAGTTCCATTTCTACTGTGTTGACGCGTCAGATTTGCGGCAAAAAGCCGGAGACCCGGTCCAGGTTTCAAAATAAATGAGAGCTGAAGGCCTCTTGTGTTGGACATATTTTCCTGTTACAACAGGGGGTTGTGAATCTTCTGACACACAAGGTGTATATTTGAATAAACCCCTTTTGTAATTTAGACTACACTTTATTTATATTAATTTTATCTGTAACCGTTTTTTGTTGGACCGGGCGGAAAAGAAAAGGAGGGAAGAAAAGAGAGATGTTGGGGGGAAGGACAGGAGGTTGATTATAGAAGGTGGGGGGTAAAATCATTAGCATTATAAAGCAACAAGTTGCTGGAAGTGTATAAGCATTGCTGTCAGGTGTATTATAAACTGTTCCAAACTTACCTGTTGACTCCAATAATGTTTACATACAAACTTGTCAACATGTAAACAATACAACTACCGTTCACACACGTCTACTTATGCATTCAGACTAATATATGTGAAACATTTCATCATCGTCACGCAAACTATTTGTGCAAAGGTGAGCTAACAACCTTGCTCCAGTGAGCGTTTATACATCCGCACAGTATTGTGGCGTAATCATGTCCACAACCGTGAGATCGTCCTGTATCCTTTTCAATGATGGGGTGTAGTTTAGCTGCACCAGTTCTGATAGTTTGGGGAGAAATAAATACAGTGATAATAAAACAGACTTATTCCAATTAATTGAAAAGTCTGAGATGGAGGACAATTCATTAATAATTGGAGTTGCACTGCAGACACACTAGTGTAAATTTGGGGTAAAGAACTCCTGCTGCTCTGCAGAAACTATGTCCTAGAAAATGACACAGCTTTTTTGATTTTGGCTAAAAACGGCATAATCTCATAATTAAAAGACAACTTAGAACAGTTTTTGAATAGATCAATACATGATCTAAGTGGGACTTTTAAGACTTTAAATGGAAGGTGTTAGTTAAATTCGTTTGAGCTTCAGCGGCTGCAGCAATCTTCAGTCCATGTTTTTTATTAACCGGCTGCTGATCAGAATCTGCCGGCTGCTGTCACTGGCAGATTAAGTTCAGATTCCCACTCACCCAAACAAAAAAGACTCACAAAGACACCAGAGTTAATGAAGTGTGCCTTCAGCCTCCCGCATTGTGATGATTGAGTTTCCTTTCCTTCTGTGTGTGTTTGTGTTCAAAACACTTATTTTTATCGATCACTTCAGTTTGACTGGAGCCAAATCTCCTTTCAGGATCATATGAGAAAAGTGTCCTGCCCCTTGTTGAGTCCATGTTTTGTCCTCGCCATCATGCCCGTGCTCACGCTGCTAAACACCGCCATCGGAGATGCTATTGTGCTGGAAAATGGCAGGTTCCTGTGCCAGGCCCAGCTGTTTTCTCAGCTGTGGCCCATCATCTGAAGCTCCTGTTCCTCCCCCCAGTCTGTGCTGACCTCCTTCTCTCTGTCTGCACACACAGCAGAGCAACAAGTGTAGCTCAGTGAGGAGAGCTGGTTGTGTGCAGGTCTGTTTGTCTGGGATCTCTGCTCACAAATAAAAGGAGGGTTAGGAGCAGTGCACTCCAGTGTTATCGTTCAACAGGAAAAGATGCAGTTTATCGGATATTTGAGTAAGGAAAACTGGTGCGACTGTTGACTTTACCTCCAGCAGCTGTGTTTAGCATCTGCCCTTCTGCTCATCTTCCATATGTTTAAACATCCATTGGTATTTAAATTATAAGTCAAATAACCAAATGTACAATTGCATTTTGAAAGAAGACTGGCAAATTGACAGACAGCTATTTTTTGGTATCTTTTCTTCCCAGCATTACTGGAGAAAGGACCTGATCCCCACTCTGTTCCGATTAACCTGTCAGTTATCCTAGCGGTAGAGTCATCCTCTTGTCAAATTGTATCATACGATTGTTCCCAGGTTATTGAAATAACGGTTTTCTTTGTGCACCATTTCCTGCTTTTTGAATGCATTGTTCCATCTTTTGACTGTTTTCTAAACCAGATGTCACTTATGGATGTATGTCCTTCTAATAGTTTGCTCAGAAAACAATGAAGAAATGTTTGTTCAACTTTTTGAAAGGCTTGGAAAATCAATATCAACAACCTTCTTTTAACTAATGTAATTTTAGTCTGAAAACGCTGGTTTGGGGTCAGACTAATTAAGACGTCTTTGTCTTTTTTTCTGTGAAACATTTTTTAGTTCAGGCTTTTGAGCAGGTGGCCTCAGATCTTTAGAGGACTAGAACTGGCTAGATAAGCATCCTAGTAGAAGAGTATCGACCACGAGATGGTAGGAGATCCATTGACGCGTCCTGCCAAAGATTGAGAATAGATTGCATCTGACTGTGGTTGGGAATTGTTTGGTGTTTTTTTTATGCAAATCTCTGGATATTACATTTCTAATAATAGATTCATTGTGTTTGAATCTTTTTGCACGCTCTTGATGAATTGTTGTATTTAGTGTTAAATGTTAAATGGTGAAGCGACAGACCCTCTATAGCCGGCAAACTGTAGAATGAAGCTGACGGTCGTATTCTTCTGCTTTTCTCAGTGACTTGGAGCCTCTGCCAGCTGAGAGGCACCCCTCCCAACAAAAGGACCCAGAGCCCCGCCTGAAGGAGCGAGGGGCCAGTGACGGTGGTGTCACAGTCCCCTGCAGCGCTGAAGGCTCCATCTCCGAAGATGTCTTCACAGAGACGGAGCTGTCCCCCATTAGGGAGGAGGAACAGGCATCCACTGAGGACCTCCGCCTGGACAAGTCCTCTGGTGCTTCTTCTGAGTCTGTGCAGACCATCACCCAGGTGGAGGCTGCCAGTTCGCAGGCCCAGGGTGAGGCCTGCAGCCAGTCGGAGGAGCCCCTAGAGGCCAAAGCAGAGGACAATCCACCAGACACTGCCACAGAAAATGTCAGCCAGTCCCCAGTGGCATCTAAGCAGCACAGTGTAGAGAAGTCACCAAGCATTCCCACCACCACCACCAGCAGCAGCACTAGCCAGGATCCCAGCAGCAGCACCTCTCGTCCAGGATCCCAGAGCTCAGCCAATTCCAACCCAGCCGGTCCACAGGGGGAAGCCAACCAGGAGACCAACGTCTCCAAAACAGACACTATGCAACAAGGCCAGGAGGAGAAGGAGGACACAAAGCAGACACAAGAAGACAACACGCAGAACCCAGCAGAGGGTAAAAACACTGTCTCAGTTAGAAAATGCTTCATTTCTCTCTTAAGGTTCGGGTGAAAAAAAATTACCTTTAATAACCTCTGTGTGTATTTGAGCTGCACATCAACTTGGTCTTTTTCTTAGAGCAATCAAAGGGATTTTCTTTGATCTCTGGCTGTTCCAGAGTCATGGCCCTCATGTAACTTCCCGATAACTCTGCTGTTTGCACTCTGCCTCTGTGCTGGAACGTAACACGTAGGGAAATGTTACCCTCCGTGTTCCTATCAGTTTTGCAGAGCTTGCCTGACTCGATGCAGCTTTAAGCAGGAGTCCTTTGATCCCCGGTTCTGTTGGTCTGGGCCACTTCTGCAGCCGATAAGCTAAAGCCTATCAAACAGAGGGCTACAAACACACACCTGCAAAAAGAAAACCGGGAACAAACACAGTCCACATCCAAACATGAGAGACAGTGGAAATCCTGCATTTAAGAAAAAGAACAGATGAGATGTATCCACTGTCAATAAAGAGCATGAGGTACATGTTAATGAATGTCAGAGATAAAATAAATGCTTTTGTAATTGTGTGGCTTGGAAATCATAGCTGCCAGAATTCCTCTGCTCGAAGTCACTATCTGATCAGCTAAGCATGGGTTTTTTGAGACAGACATGCATGTCTCTGCAGCTCATCACGCCTAAAGCTTTTCACTTAATCATTCTGTGTGTAATAAGTTCTAGCATTACCAGGATTCTGATGGTTTTGATGAAGTTTGTTTATTTACTATACAGCCCAGCTGATGCAAAACCATCAACTTTTCCCTTTTGACACATAATTGGTGAAACCCAGGTCTGTTTTTATGGGCTGGTGACTGTGGGATCGTGTGTTCGTGCAGGGACGGGGTATGCTGGAAGACGGAAGCATCGTTCTCACAAGTTCCTGTGTCTGAGAGTGGGCAGGCCCATGAAGAAGACGTTTATTTCCAACGCCAGCGCCTCCATGCAGCAGTATGCTCAGCAGGGCAAAAAGCATGAGTACTGGTTTGCAGTGCCACAGGAGAGGTCAGTATGTCAGAGACTGAAAGTCTCTTAAAATCATGTTACAAAGCCTGTTTTGCATTAAATGTTTCGGACCACTTGACTATTTCAGTTAGACCTGCTTCCACTTTTCCTAGACAGCTTTCCGAGCTTTCAAGAGTTGAATCGATGCAATTTTAGTACTATTAGTCATGTAAAAGTCACGGATGCTGATGTCTTTAACTCTAACTTTAAATATGCGCAAACAACAACAACATTTAGCCTTCATGTAAAATACGTAAAATACATGCAGGCAATGTGCATGTTAACATGAATTTCCATCACTTTTTGTGCTTGGTCGCACACAAATACGTGCAAATAACATCAGCCTAAAAAAAGCATGCAAAAGTGTACACACACAAAAACATGCAACAGCAAGACCACTAAAGGTGAACCGTTATATATCTTTGCTTTAGAAAAGGCCATTTCTCAAAGATTTAAATTAGTTTGGAACGTCTTAGCCGTCATAAAGATGTTAGAATTGTCTCATATTAAAGCCTCCACAGTTATCATATGAACTGACCTTTTGCAAAGGTTTAAATTAAGATAAGGAATTGTTTTTTTTTTCCAAATGTAGCCTCTTTTTGTAGAGTGCATTGAAATTGAATTGAAACTATAAAAAGTCAACTGTAACCAAATAAATCCTCCTGTTTCTTTCACGTTATGCATCATCAAATAGAAATATATGAACTGTTTGTGAATCTCAGGGAAAGTCTTTACACAAAAATGGCATAGTGTTTTGTTTGTGTGTTTCAGACGTGGTCAGTCTGGCTCTACACTCGCTCAGTCAGCAGTTCTCGTGATAAAATCAAGAGCTCTTGACGCTTTAGCCTTGTCATAAATTAATTTAATCTTAGTTGAACTAAAAGCTTGATTTGAAAAGTCACTTTCATTTAAAAAACCATTAGCTGGAACTACATTTGGAGTCAATTCTAAACATCACTGAGCTTTTTAATGCTGGTGGGTCACATTACGTTGTTGTTAATGAGAAAAGACGAAGGCTGTTTTAGTTCACCCACCAGAATACATGGCACTCTCTCCAGCTGTTTATCGCATTGACTTGGACGAGCTGCTGTTATAGTTTTAGGGAGTTCAATACTCTAAAAATACTGTTCAAATTCCATCTCGCTGTTACTTACTGCACAAGTCCTGTCACAGCTGTTTTGTTTACCATCACATGTTGCTTAGCTACTTTTCCCATCTGACAGTTTACCAGTCAGAGTGGAATCATATTCACTGCTAATGTTAAAACTGCCAGTTCCACGTGTTCTGTGCTGCTTATGTGTGTGATAAACAAATCTTTCAGACTCTTAAAAAGATCCACAGTCTTGTTTATCCAGTGTAACTTTTCTCATAATCACTTCACTGAGATGTTTGGGTGTATTTTAGGGTCTATGCTGCATAATAATAAGAAATGCTATCTGGTGGCTTGTTTTTTGTTTTGGCGTCATTATAGACGGTTATAGCAGGAAGGACTCCCTGTCAGTGGATCTGAAGAAAACACAGTTTTTGAGTTCAAGTGTTGGACAGAGAAAGCGCAAGCTTTGCCGTGTTGGTTTCCGTCTTAGGCGACACATCCATCGTTCTTCCTCTGTTTGTTCCGACTCTTTTATTGTGTTTGTTCCACACAAATGTTGCACATCTCTGCTGAGCAGCCAGTTGATTCCTTGTGAATGACACCTAACCACATCTTGGCCCCAGTTGGATAAAAGCATCTGCTTTAATCCTTTAGTCACAACTGCCTCTATGGGTGGATACAGGCTGTCTGGGGGTAAACCACCTGTAAGAGGCCTGCAGGAAATAGCAAGGTCGTAGACAAATTCAAATTCAAATTCAAATTTTATTTGTCACACACACAATCATACAGCGTACAATATGCAGTGAAATGCTTAGGCGACCGCCCGCGACCTCAAACAAGAAAGAATATCAATAGGAATAGGAAGATAGATATAAAATATAGGAATATACAAATATAAAAACATAAAAACAGAATGTCCGAATGTGTGCAAATATGCTCTAAAAGTGACATGTGAAAGTGGCTTGTGTGTATAATGTCCATGATTACTGGTTAAGAGTCCGTATCGCCTGCGGGAAGAAGCTCCTCCTCAGTCTCTCTGTGTTAGCCTTCAGAGAGCGGAAACGCTTTCCTGACCGCAACAGCGAGAACAGTCCGTTGTCGGGGTGGCTGAGGTCCTTTGTTATCTTCCTGGCCCTGGTCCAGCACCGCCTGCCGTAGATTGAGTGCAGGTCAGGGAGCTCGGTGTGGATGATGCGCTCAGCTGAACGCACCACCCTTTGGAGAGCTCGTCTGTCCCGCATGGTGCTGTTCCCGAACCAGGTTGTGATGTTACCCGTCAGGATGCTCTCTATGGTGCAAGAATAAAAGTTCCTAAGCACCACAGAGGGCAGTCTAAAGTCTCTCAGGCGTCTAAGGTGGTAAAGACGCTGCCGGGCCTTTTTCACCACGGTGTTGATGTGACAGGACCATGACAGGTCCTGCGTGATGTGGACACCGAGGTATCGGAAGCTGTTCACTCTCTCCACTGGGCTCTTGTCGATGACGGGGGTCTGGTAGTTCCTCTTTTGCTTTGTGGCGAAGTCCACTATCAACTCCTTTGTCTTGCTGACGTTTAGGAGGAGATTGAGACGGCTCAGCTAGTCCGCAGGGCGTTGAAGTTCATGCACAATTTTGTCTAGGGGCGTTCTGCGGGCAGCAGGTCATAGCGAACACTTACTGTAAGGGTAGATATGGGGGAAGACGCAGGCGTGTCATATGCTTATGGATTTTTTATAGTTTCACCCCCCTACCACCCTGAAAATCCTTTGGACTCCATGAGGAGCCCATTAGTGCTGTTCAAGTGATGAGTGTGTGCTCCTTGCTTGCAGCCTGATTGTTAGAAATAAGAAAAGGAAACAATTGGAGCATAGATTGTGTGAGCGTCCTGCAGGCACTTGTGTATCCTATGCACACCCTGTGCGTTCAGCACACACCATGCAGTCAGTACTGGGCCCATACTCGCACCTTACTAACAATTAGGACACCGTACGACAGAACCACCCGTACGTCATAAGTGCGTGCAACTTACAATATCCTGAGGAATCCTTCAAGCCACACTTACGCACACAACAAAGGTACGTTCCATATGAACAACGTCCCTTGAGGTGGCTCAAGGCAACGGCAAGACATGCAGCCACTCCTCTTTACGATCCTCTGTGGGCCTGAACACCCAAAAACCTGTACCAGCACCTGTACATGACTCCTATGTGACTTAGGCATCAGGGATGTCTGAACAGTAAATTCATTGGGGCTGTGCTGTTGTGTTTTTAAGAGAAGTAGCATTATTGGGTTCACATGCATGTGCTTTGGACAATATGTGGAAGAAAGGCGGGAAGCCTTTCTATTCAACTTTCAACTCCCAAATCAGATTAGTAACTAACAACCTGCATTCTCTCAGAATGAGGACAGGGCATGACGGCGCTGTTTGTGTTTCCTTCGCAGATCAGACCACCTGTATGTGTTCTTTATGCAGTGGAGCCCGGACATGTACGGTGAGGGGGTTGGGGGGATGGGACAGCCGGGGTTCAAGGTGGTCAAGAAGAACGAAGTGTCAGAAACGGCCGAGGATGAGCCCATCACTGACCTCAACGTGAAGGAGTGGGAGGTGAGCTCTGGGCAGTCAGCTCTCCTGTCTCTGCCTGGAAAGCACATCCGTGTTGTCTCGTGCCTCACAGATTTGGTTTGAGCACCATTACCAGTTTCATCCATAACCCGTGAAAACACAGGGTTATGTGATGAGATTGTTTGCCAAGTTTTTATATTTTTACTAAGCAGTTTGTAATAATGTGGGTGTGTTGAAAAACAGCAGCTAAGTAAATCCTAAGTTACATATCCTGCTTCTGTACTTCGCACCTTTGTGTTCCACTGCATATTTCTTATTTTTGCCTCACCTTCTTATCACTGCTGGTTACTTTTCAATGTGGCACACTTGCTTTGCTTGGAAATGTGCTTCCAAACTTCCAACCAAAGTGTTTTGCATGTTTGTGTAATTGTGTATTCCAAACTGTTTTAGTATTTCCGTCACGTTCTATGTGAGTGCTGCTCGTGCTGGTCAGTATTTGTCAGCTTCACTTGCTGAATGACAAATGTCAAACGCAGCCATGAGTCCTGTGTTTTTTATGGAACGGGGGGAATGCGTTGTTGTTTTTCTTTATTTGTCACAAAGATCTTTGAGTCCTTTATTTTAAAGAGTGTTAAACGAAAGTACTGCTAGGACGTAAAAAGGTGAAGGCTGCTGGACTGTACTTTATGCGCATTTGTTTCTGAGTGATGGAGTGAAATGAGTCTGCAGGACTGTGGTTAATGAAAAGGATTTCTTCATAGGAAGTAACTGAAACGACTGAGGCTCTGACCTGCATTTAAATTTTAATGCAAATAAATGATGTAGGAAACAAAGTCGAGCGATTTGTTTGGACGTGGACTTCTGACAGGCATAATTCATTACATCTTAATTAGTAAATAGGAACCTGAGGCTTCACAATTAAGCAACAGCTTCCGAATGGAAGGTAAAGGAGGTCAAAAGGAAGGCTTCTGTGGGATTTGTTTTGTAATTAAGTTTGATTCTATTTGTTAAACTGTTCAGCTTCAGGAAATGAAAATGAAAAATAACCTCTCCCACAATAGTGTTACTGTCACTTTAAATAATGACGGCTTGATGACGGAATCACGATTTCCTTCCATCCAATCGGGTGCTAGGTTTCCTCCCACTCCCTCTTCTGATTGGTCCTTTGCGTTGTCGCACAAATCTTCCAGCGTAAAGACCCTTTTGGGGGGGGGGAAAAGCTGTTTCTATTTTAGTCAAGCGGTCCCCCGGGCTTCAAACCAAACTGGCTAGGCTGGTCTTGGGGCGACACGGGTCCAACTTTACGGGTCTGCAATGAGACTTTTCAGCGTCCTCGCTGACTAAACAGGAAATGTTCTCTAGGAGGGGGAAGGTCCGGGACAAGCAGCAGACCCTCACCTCCTATCCATGTGTATGTAGCGGCTCTTTATTTATGTTCTCCTCTCCCGGACATTTTTCACTGAGTGCAGTTGTTGTTAGCACGGTGTGCTAACTTGCTAGCGACCCCTTTTAGCCAGCTAATTGTGTTGCCAGGTTGGCCAGGACAGCGCTCGCGCCTTTTCCCTGTTTTCAGGTTGTTGACAGGGTTTTGTAGAAAGTTGCCAGACCTGAATGATCCCAAACCCCCGAGGACGTCTAAGTTATTACAAATGGTAGATTTTTTTTTTTAGCTTTATTTGTCTGAATTTTAAAACATAAAGCAGTTGGTTTTCATGGCAGAATGTCTGAGAAGAGTCAACTGTCAAAAAAGCTTCAGCTGAGGAGGAACCGTTTAACCTCTGAATTTTGGAGTTTCACATAGAAGTAGGGGTATAATTATGATTAATTGAGGTAATCAATGAATCAATAAATATTCCCAGATCGATCTTTCCAAAGCAGGTTTTTAGTAAAATCGAACTATAAACCATTTATAACATCGTTTCAAAATAAGATAAATCTTTTAGTGGAAAATGCCATTTGCATTGAGACATGGCACAAATTAGGACACCCTTATGAAATAATCAGCTCTGTCTGCAAAATGTTCTATATCAATGTCCAATCTTATTTTGAAAAAAGAAGAAAATCCAACTAAGACATTACTCATATTCTACTCATAGAAACATAGAAACAAAAAAGTAATGTTTGAATGGAGGTCCAGGTTTGGACCTCCTGCCCTCCTATTAGATATTTTTGCTCCTTTGGCTGAAATTGCGTCCCTTATATCTCATAAGTGTGAAGTGTCTAAACTTAAACATAAACAGGAATTACCTTAATTTGAAATGATCCCTTTTTAACGCACGCCATGGAGGACGGTTGCTTCCAGGAAGTGCATCAAAAAGTAATAATGCACACTTCGAAGGCCAATAACCCGCTTATACTATGGTCACTTACAAAAGAAATAAATAGTATACAGTATTTAGTCCTTAATTCTTGTTTTTTTCAATCAAGATCACTTTTCTCACAAAAAGCTTACTATTTGTTACGTGGTGCGGCGCGTCGTAACAAATAGTCCGCGCTATTCGCAAGACTCGGTGATATAAAGCGATATATATATATATATGCTGATCTTTCCGATGGGTTGAATAAAGCATCAGTTCAGAGAGAAAGTTCACCTTTTACTGCTTGGTTTTGTCCAAATGATGAAGCAAAAGGTTGTTTTAAAGAAGCCAGTGCAGTGATACAAAACAATCAAGCTAGCTGACCGGAACATCTTTTTTCACTGTGCGGTTATCCTGTGGTATATCACTTTTTAATGCACACCCATTTTTTCATGACTGTAGGTTTGTTTTACTTTAACGTAAAACGACCATCACAGCGAACACATGTGATGACATCAGCAAAAACTGATCAAGCATCATTCCAGTCCAATGTGTGGAAACACTTTGAATTTAGTAAAGTCATGTGACCATCCAGTGTCTAGAATGTTCTAAGAATGTTCCCTTTGGGTTCTTTGGATGTGGAAAAACAACAGTGGACTGAACTTTAGGAAACTAACATGTGAATGGATTTACCATTCATTCTAGTTTACTTGTTTATTTGGACAGATATTCCATTTACACTTGATTATCTTGAAGAAATTCCAGGAATGTGGAAAACTTCACCTGCACTGTTCAGTAGCAGGAATTTCTCTCTGAGTCACACTGGTTGAAGTTTTGGATAAAGATGTCCTGGATCCATTATAGGTCAGTCAATCGGATCTTTGACAAAGAACAGATATCAACTAAGAATCGAATCCTCAACCACTAATTATGAGACATAGAAGGCCCACAAGCAGAAGTTCCTCCTCAACTGCTTCTTTAAAACAACCAACAAAAATGAGTCAAAGTGTCACTTGTAATGTTAGAATAGGCACTTGATTCAGTATGTATCTCTATATGTTCCATTGCTTTTGTGAGAGCTTCTGCAGCAGCCTATGAGATGCTGAGAGCTAGCAGTTGTTGTCCATGGGGAATGTGTTGCCGTGCCACGCTCAGTGAGTCATTGTGTTGCTCTGTCTGGGTTGTAGCTCTGATTTGTTGTTGCTGACATACAGCCTGGGCGAGTTCTGTCTGCGCTCTCGCCTCTGCAGTAGTGCGTCCTCATCCGAATCTGATTGTTGCAGAGAAATAAAACACATTACACAGACATGCAAACAAAAATGAATAATAATCTTTTTTTTTTTCTTCCAATCTTCAGCATTAGACATGGCAGTTTGATGCACTTGTTCCTGTGTTTGTACTACCAGGTAGTGTCTCATATGGAGTACCACCGTCGGGTCGATGCTCTAAACAGCGAGGATCTGCGCTCGCTCTGCAAACGACTCCAGGTGCCCCTCCATGCTTTGCCCGGCTCTGCAGCCGTCTGCATCCCCACAACCTCCTTAAGGCTGCAGGCTTTGGGGTGTTTGTTGGGGCTGATGTTGCACAATGACCCTGACAGGTTTATTTGCCCCAATTCCCCCAGAGACTGAACTATTCAGAAATTTCTCGAACTTGGGAGTTTGTTCTTCAGTCTGTGAGAGTGGTTACAGTTTAGTCAGTGTAGTCCTTTTGCAGGTTAGGAATGCTACAGGAATGTGTTTTTGTGTAAGCAAATGGTAGGAAAGGCTCTCCGTTTGACTGAGTTTTTGCATGAGGCCAAACCCAGAGATGATAACAGAGCTGAAGGAAGGAAGACGCAGCGTTGGGGTGTAAGGGGACGTAAGACTCCCCTTACAGGACAACCCATGATTTCACAGGACAATAAAAGAGGGCTGAAACTCGAGAGCTGCTCAAAGTGCCCCACAATAAGCTCCAGTTATGGAGAAAGAAAATGTGAGGGAACAGCAGTACAAATTATTCATTGACTTGACTTTAATTCTCTTTGCATACTCGTCTCTAAAGCAGCTTCTGGGCTGTTTGGTTTTTTGCAAACTAGTCCTGGTGATGAATCGACTGGATGTTGTTCATCTGTCCTCATCAGACTGTTGGTGGGTCAGTTCTGCTGGAAAACACAAGATTTTCAGTGTGAAAAGGCCTGTTTTAAAAGCTGAAAATCTCCGCCTTTGAGTTGACTTTATGAGGTTCACCACTGGTTTAGCGCTCCATCTCTGACATCCAGCTAGCAGAGCGTTGTTCACTCTGCAGAGATCATTATCTCCCTTCACTTGTAAGTTGTTTGTCGATAATTGCAGCTGTTTACACAGCTTTACTTGTTCTTTGAAGTCAATCGCCTGATGTAATGCAGAACCAATTGTTAAGAGCCCAGTCATAAATGGATCGCTAACTGTCATTTGCACTTTCAGATTACGACCAAGGAAGAGGTGAACTCCAAGCATGGACCATCCATCAAAGCTGAGCTGGAGCCCGAGACCTTCAAACCCAGCCTCACTGAGCCCAGTGATCTCCTGGAGGCAGACCAGATAGAAAAGGTAGAGGCTCCTGAACAAACCTGCACTTCAACAGCTCCAGCCATGAATGGATCTCTGCTGAAATTACTGCCTCTGATGTAGTTCATAGTTGTTGTTTTTCCTGCTTCCATACGGCTGCTTCATTTCTAGAAAGCTACATTCCCACCGGCCGCACCGACTTGCATTTCAAGCGCCCACTTTGGATGCAAAGTCATTGTAAAAGCCCCTTCCTGCCGCTCCCTTCTTGTTCAGTGTGCGACCACCACTGGCTGAATGTGCGTACATGAAACCGCATATAGCGCGTTCTTGAACGTGCAACACATGCACATCCGAAGTCAACGTAGCTTAAGACGTCGGATAAGCGCGTTCTTGCTTATCAATGAGACCAAAACAGTGGTCTGTCATGCCTGGATGTTTCAGTCTTATAGGAAAGCTTCATCAGATCTTCTACTTAGGTCTTCCCACTGTTGCATGGTGGTCTTTGGTAAAAAGAGCGCCACCAAAACACAGAACAGGCTTTAATCAGCAGACGTTTGGGACACATCTCCTCATAGAGGATTGAACGTTTGTCTTTGTGGCTTTCTGAAAATCTCTGCCAACGGTTACTTTAAGCAGCCCATGCTTCAAAAGCTCGTCTCTGCTTTCCGTGCCACTTCTCTGGTGCTTTCAGGCTGAGCTCCACCATGGCAGCATGGGTCTTAAGCTCTCTGGAAGAACTCTGGTTTCTGCTGAAAACACATCTGACATACTCCATCCAGAAAAGTTCCCAGCAGCCCAATGCTCAAACCTGAATACCACAGGGACGAACCATCAGGCTTATTTGGATCCTAAACCAAAATAGAAACTAATGTGCAAAAACAGAGAACCTGGAAGTCATGCTAACAAATGGAACTGCCAGTGGGGCTAATGAATGCAAGCTTTGTGGAGCGAAAGAACATCTCACCTCCACACACTTCCACATATTTACCATTCACAACCGTGTAGCTGCAGTTTCCTCTTCCTGTGTGCCGTGCTTTGTGTTGGCTGAGGGTGGAGGGTTCCGAGTGGGATCTGTGACACATGCTCGTAGTCATGGATGTGACTCTGCTACATGCTGCCACCGCGCTTGATGACAGAAAACTTGCTTTAAAGCAGTTTGAGATCAATGTTTCATCAATGTGATACACGGCAAGGACTGTTGCAGAAGTATAGTAGTTATCTGTGTTTTATTTAAACTACACAAGAGTGACAGTGATGCATTAAAACCATTTTTACATTTGTTCTGTTCAAATTCCACTCCAATCATATCTTGATGTGTTTTCAAAGTGTTCCCAGTGGTGTTTTCACTACGATGGTGCAGTTTTTTATCAAAAATCAAAAACCTTTGTCATTTTCTTAGACATAGTTTCTGCAGAGCGGCGGGAGTTCATTAGAAATTCACCTCTGAGTTAAGGGAGTAAGCCCCTGCTGATGTCCCATCATTTTTTTGCTGACCCGCTCTCCCGCTAGCTTACAGCCCCTCACACCCCCTAACCTAGCATCAGTGGCAGCAATGTCATAACTATCTAGACGTACAGTTTAGAGTCAGCTTCCAGCTCAAAAGAGGAAAACAAAGACGTTCGTGGATCTATGTATGGAGCAGAGTAGAGACCTGGTGGTTGTAGATTTTAGTTTCTACCTAACAGCTACAAGCTTTTTCAAACTGCATTTAATGTCAGAGTCTGATTTACCACGCTTTGAATAGAGAAATCCTCAGAAACTAGAGCAAAGTGTGAAAATGTGTAGTGAGGGGTTTTACAGCTTTAAAACATCTGTAATCCTGCTTTTCAGATTCAGACTATGCTGGGCTGTTTTTAAAACGTGACCCCTGTAAATAAATGAAGGGACACTGAATATGTATTTTGTTCTTGTATGTAAATAATTGCTGGAACAATTCAACATGACTGTTAGCTCAATAATCCCTGTATTTCTGAATGTAATAACAGCAGAGACATGAATTCATCCCAGCTTCTCCATTTCAGCAGAACCTGAAGTTCTTCTGGTTCTCCTTCATCTGTTCCTCTGGTTCTTTCAGCCGAGGCCTCTTGGCTTCACCATCAGCGTTTATTGGCATAGATCTACTTTCAATTACAATTTTTCTACTACCTGTACATTCATGATGATGTCCAGCCACAACTCAGAGGTGAATATCTAATGAACTCCTGCTGCTTTTTATTTAATTTTATCTGAAAACAGCATCATCATCATTACTAAAAGACCACTGGGAAAGCTTTGAAAATAGATCAGAAGATGATGGGAGTGGGACTTTAAAATGAAGGGTTTAGTTGTTTGGAGCCTTTTTGCATGTATGAATCATCACTTCCATACATGAAAGACTCGCTGTCGTTCTATTCCAGCCGGGCCTAAACCACAGTTAGTCATTTCTCCTCCGTGATCAAACGATCAGCACCTCTGTGTTCTGAAATGGACGCTACCCTTACGTCACTGCCAAATCCAAGTCCCCGATTGGCCAAAGTTCAACTGAATTAACTTTGTGTTTTGTACATAGAGCCCAAAAACTGACTGTAGCAACTCATGAATCCCAGAATGTGCATGTGTCTGTGTAGACTTTTCACTGGAACTGGTCACTCAAACGCGTTTCTGGTGGACGTAGCTTCACACACACTGCAGATGATGATGGTACCGCGGTCCCATTTGAACCCTCTGACCTGCAGAAGGCCGAAAGGCCCCTTCTGTGCTCCGCTGAGGTGATCTGGATTGGGTTTGTGTCTTCGGTTCACCCCACAGCTGCCTCAGCTCCACCTCTGGAGAAGAGAGGAGAGGGAGGCGAGCCAGGGAGAAAACAGAGAAGCTGATGAATCTGTTTTAGGAGGAGCAGAACGTTTGTTTTCCTTCAGCAGTCATTCATAAAGTTACTGGTATCCGTCGGCACCGCTCCATTTACTTTTCTGGCTTGTTCCCCTGGTGACCTCCAGCTGCTGATGGGTCTTTTTGGGCCTCCTCTGTCCTGTAATCCTCCTCTCGGCTCTTTGAGCCCTTTCTTCAAACGGCAGACCGTTTAAAGGTCACCACACGGGAAATTGAGCTTCAGTGGCCTTTTTCTTTTGTGTTTGAATTTTTTTCCCCATCCTCATACAGTTTTTAACATACTCTTTGTTCCCAGCTTGCCAAGAATCTCCCACCACGGACCATTGGGTATCCCTGGAGGCTGGCGTTCGGTACGGCGAAGCATGGCATGAGCATTAAGACACTGTACAGAGCCATGCAGGGCCAGGACACCCCGGTGCTCATGGTCATTAAGGACAGCGACGGCCAGGTGAGGGGCAAGATTCTACTGAAAGACTCTGCTGTGTGCGTCACGAGGCTAACGGGGTTTCTAAAACTCCTCAGGTGTTTGGCGCTCTGGCTTCTGAACCCTTTAAGGTCAGCGATGGCTTCTACGGAACTGGAGAGACGTTCCTTTTCACTTTCTACCCCGAGTTCGAGGTACAACAATCCCGGAGAGTTTGGTGTGTTTGCTTTTCTAGTGCTGATGTGTGCTGCTGCGGTCTCTGCAGGTGTACAAATGGACAGGAGACAACATGTTCTTCATGAAGGGGGACATGGACTCTTTAGCTTTTGGTGGAGGAAGGTGAGGCTCTTCTGCAGAAATGTCTCTGAGACGCTCTCAGTTGTTCACACAAATGTGGAGGAAGCTGAACCCGAGCTATGGGGCGGAGCTTCAGAGAGCTTTGGTCGTTTGTAAAAAACTGAGCAGGAGTCTTGGTCTCATTTTTAAGCTTCTTGTCCTTGTGCTTCTCTTCCAGCGGGGAGTTCGGCCTGTGGCTGGACGGAGACCTTTACCACGGCAGGAGTCACTCCTGTAAGACTTTCGGGAACCCCATGCTCTCCAAAAAGGAGGATTTCGTCGTGCAGGACATTGAGATATGGGCTTTTGAATAACACAGCGCTGCAAAACATGGGAATAAAAAAAAAACAGTGAAGGACAAACTGAGGAGTCCTCGTTTTTGAACAATTGTGACGCCCCAAACCTGGCTGCACATCACCAGGACTCCCCGGTCTGGAGGCCAGCGATTTGGATGCTTGTTGTGCGTTACTACTGCAGTTATTACGGAGCTTTGTTTTTCTTTGTGGAGAATTACCTTTGTGTGTATCTTGTTACAGCCTTGTGCAGCGTCTTTGCAGAGTAGAAGGGGTGGCGCCGGGTTGAGAGGAGGGGTGGGGTGGGGCCAGGACTCGGAAGTGAGGGCTGGAAACGCTGCAAGACGACCGGACCACCCCTTGAACCCGATCAGAACCTCAAGTAGCTCCTGGCGCCCTCTCAGAAGCCCCGCCTCCCTGGTGGGGTTTCACTCACTGTGCTGGCAGCCTGGAGGCTCAGCTGGAGGAGCGGCTGAACACATTCCTTTATTCTGAAGAGTGGAGTATCCAAAGAACCGCGATTCGGGGGGGGGAAAGGCTCATCAGCAGCTGGACGTGGTGAAGATGAACTCTGAGGGCATCTGCTGTGCGAGCAGCGGAGGTGGGCGCGGTCCTTCTCCGTTCTGAGTATTGTGTGTCGTAGTCCTCCCGTCGTTCCCCGTCACAGCACACCACGGGAAAGCACATAGCTATAACCAGACCATCCATCGTCGTAACGTTCTGTTCAGTGGGTGTACGTGTGAGTCCAGTTATCGCCGGCTCCTCTCGCAGGATGCGAGCTGTACTGTTCGTAGACAGTAACGTGTTGCAATAGATTTGTGGAATATGCAAATAACTGTCCTGTGACCTCAAATGACCCGTGGGTCGTGGCACTTTCGCCGCAGCCCGTCACTCTTTCAAGAGAGAAACTGGTAAAGCTTTCCTTGATACACAAAGCCTGAGACGTGGTTAGCTGTTTTACATGCATATATGACAATTGTATACAGATATATATGATTATATATGGGGATATATAATCATATATACGTTGCTGTTGAGTGTGACAGTGATACCTTTGTGCTGATATTTCAGCTGTTACTATATAATGTATATTACCCTGTAAATTAATGTTAAAATAGTAGATTTGTTCCTATATATAAGAATACACAATGCTATATAAATATATATATATATATATAAATATAAAGTGTGGATTGGTGGGTTGCTTCTAGCACTTTAATCTGGTGTGAAAGCGTTGAGACCAGACTCTTAGATTCTCTTAGCAGTAGCTGTACAGTCTTTTTCTTTGTTTAGGTTTTTTTTTTGTATCGTTTGGATCTTGCTGGTGGGAAGTTTGCCGCCGCAGAGTGAACAGGGAAATCCCCCACGCAGCTCTCCTGTGGTAGGAGGCTGACCGAACGCGCAGCAGGTCTGAGTTTCTCCTCACGCTTGTCGGGCGGCGGATGCTGCAGAGAAGCAGGAGGGCGTACAGGACGGGACCCTCCCCTCCCCTGTGGAGCCCTTTACCCTTTATTCTGGTCTTCCACACCAGTATTTGTGTCCTTGTGGAACGTCACAGGTAGAACATGGAGAATTCTCTCGATTGTTTCACCAGAACAATGTATCTGTGGTGTATAATTAACAATAAAGTTGAATTAATTGTTGTAATGATTCAGTTGTCGGTTTGCTCTCAGCAGCGGCTCAGTTGAAGGGGAAACACACACAGACACAAGTTTGTTTCCAAATTCTTGATCCACGTCTGAGTGACGTATACTATATCACCGAAAGTACTGAACTAAAGTGGCGTCCCATTCCTAACCCTGAGTTCAATATGATGTCGGTCCACCTTTTGCAGCTTTTACAGCTTCAACTCTTCTGGAAAGGCCGTCCACAAGGTCCAGGAGTGTGTTTCTAGGAATTCTGGACCATTCCTCCAGAAGCTCATTGGTGAGGTCACACACTGATGTTGGTGGAGAAGGCCTGGTCCTCAATCTCCGCTCTAATTCATCCCAAAGGTTTTCTATGGGGTCCTGGTCAGGACTCTGCAGGACAGTCAAGTTCATCCAATCAGACTGTCATCCATGTCTGTATGGACCTGGCTTTGTGTTCTGGTGCACAGTCATGTTGGAAGAGGAAGGGACCCACTTCAAACTGTTCCCACAAGGTTGGGAGCATGGAATTGTCCAAAATGTTTTGGTATCCTGAAATCATTTCACTGGCACTAAGGGGCCAAGCCCTGAAAAACAAGCCACACCATAATACCTCCTCCACCAGATTTCACAATGCATTCCAGAATGTACTGTTCTCCTGAAGACCTCCAAACCAGACTTGTCCAACAGATTGCCTGTTGTCTCCACTGCTCTAGAGTCCAGTGGCGGCGTGCTTTACACCTCTGCATCCGACGCTTTGCATTGCACTTGGATGCGGCTGCTCGGCCATGGAAAACCATTCCATGAAGCTCTCTGCGTGATGTACTTGGGCTGATCTGAAGGTCACATGAAGTCTGGAGCTCTGCAGCAATTGACCGTGCATAATGTTGGTGATCTCTTTGCACTATGAGCTTCAGCATCTACCGACCCCTCTCCATCAGTTTACGTGGTCTACCACTTGGTGCCTGAGTTGCTGTTGTTCCCAAACTCTTCTATTTTGTTTTCGGATAGAGCTGACAGTTGACTATGGAAGTGAGTGAGGTCAATTGTCATCTTGACCCCACAGGATAGAACAAGGTTTACCCCTTGTGCTATCTTAGATGACCCCACCCTCACATTGACGTGTTCTCCCTACCATGACAAAGGTGGATAAAGGTGGAAAGATTTCATGTAATCCATGGACACCAGTGAAGATCACAAATCATAGAAGAAAAAAGGTTCAGAGCACTGTCTACTGGGTCTAGATGACCCAACTCCCAACGTTAAAGTGCCTAGGATAGCACAAGGGTTAGAGAACTGTTGAAAATCCTGTTTTTGGTCTTTTTTTACATGTTCTTGCAGCCTTTTTCACATGATGGAGGACACAGATAAAGAATATTAAGATTAAAATTGCATTTTGAAATACTGGAACATTCAAATCGCTGTGAATCAGGACCAGACAGTTGGAAACAGATCGCTCCGTTCTGATGCATCACTTGCAGGCAAATCAGTCTGTGTACATCTATTTATTTCCTCGTCTGAGCTGGAAGCTGGATCTGAACTGCACGGTTGGATTTCTACGATATTTCTCCCCAATTTTGTTGCATGGATAATTTTAGGTTGTTGGGGGTGTGAGGGGCTGTAAGCTAGCAGAAGAGAGCGTGTAAATGGGGAACTCTCAGCAGCGAGGACAGGAAGGGAGAGCAGGGTTGCTCCGCCCACAGTCCCGCCCACAACTCAGAGGTGAATTTCTAATGAACTACTGCCGCTCTGCAGAAACTATGTCCTAAAAAACAACACAGGTTCTTTGATTAGGGCTAAAAACGGCATAATCATTTACTAAAACACCATGGGGAAGGCTTAGGAAATAGATCAAAAGATAATGAATGGGACTTTCATTACCTGATATTGATCCCTCTTTCCACTAAATCCAGCTTTTTTCACTACTACCATCATGTTAAGACATTTAGAAATAATAAAACTACTGTGACGTTGAAAGCATTAGACTTTCCAGTCAAACTGTCTTTGAAGCAGCTAAAGCTTTTTCGAACATGTGATGACCTAAACTCGCAGAAGCAGGATGGTGTTTGGAGGAGCTTTCCTGTGACCTTCCTGATCTAAAGTGGATCCCCAATCTCTCTGAGGTACTCGTTAGTTGTTGAGCGTGGGAAGCCTGCAGTCATCCAGGTCAACGGTGATGTTTATCTGAGCTGCTGAAGAGTTACAGAAGGGGGGCGGGGGACTGCAGCAAGACCTTAAAATGCTTTTATTTTGTAAACTCATCTTATTCTGCTGTAATGAGTTCTCAGTTGAAATTGTACCGCACAGCAGGGGGCTGTAATCAAGAGCTGAACTCCAGAGTGGCTCTGCTGCCTGTCACTGAGCGCCATCTACTGGTTAGAAATGTTAAAGCCTTTTGGTAACTAGTTTGGCTGTTCAAATCTCCTGACTTCTTAAAAAAGCCGGATTAAGAAAGTAAAAGCTTTATAAAAAGCCCCAAGCACTGTTGGATTTTGGAATTTTTATCTAATTTTTACCCCCATATACACTTCTTTATAGGTGAAAGTGTTAAGATCACGTGCGACATCCACACAGCAGTTCTTCCAGCCTCTTCCAATGACATTTATTTCCATTCTAACCTGCAAATGCAGACAGAAGGCATCACACAAGGCCCTGTCAGCGCGGGACAAGAACCCCCTGCGCTTCATACAGGGGCCAGGTCATATTTCTGATTCCTCCCAGGAATAGAAACTACTTTTTACATTGGAGAACAAAGTCTTTTAAAAATAGAGTTCATTGGATATTTTGCACAGCAAAAGGATAAAAAAATACTCTGAAAAACACGTTTAAAATGCAGAATAAACATGATTTTGATGCCGTACCGTCTGACATCCTATTATGTGCTTTCTGCATCACTGTAATACTCTGTTAGCCTAAAAGGCAAATTCCTGAGCTAAGTAAGGGATGTCTCCTGCAGACAGGCACACTTTGTTTAAGCACAAACGGCTTCACCAAGGCTTTGTGGAGTTGAGGTCCACTTTAAACACCAACAATTGGAATATTTTGTTAAATTTCAGTAAAAACGATTCACATAAAAAGGAATATTCCCCTCCAAGGCGATACATTTTTGACGGGGGGTCTCAGACCACAAACCCTTGTGCGTCCGTGCGCTCGGCTCCTCAGTAAAGCAGGTGTTTGAGTTCAGAGTAGATGAGCGGGAACATGACCGTGCACGCTCGGTACAGGATGGCCGTGCTCTTGAACACGGCTCGAGGTTTGGTGCTCCAGGATTCAGACTTGAAGGCGAAGTAGATCGCGTAGAGCGCCACGGCAAAGAAGTGTCCGATGAGGGTCATGGGCTTCGGTGTCAGCCTAGAAGCAAAACAAAAAACAAAGTTAGATATTGTGGATAGAAAAAAAAAGCTTTATAACCTTCTTCAAACAAACATTTTCACGTGAAGAACTAAAAGCTCATTTTAGAATCTGGAAAAGGCTTTTCTGCCCTCAGATGATGCAGATAACGTGATCGCTTTTTTATGTCTAGATCACCATTTTTACATCACTTTGAGGGGAAAATAAAAATTCAGTTTGGTTCAGCCTCACAGTAAAGAGGTAAAGGACACAAAGCTGGACGACGATGACAGGAACAGAGAAACACACAAAAGTCGGAAAATTCAAGATAACCCAGAATACCTGCATGTAAACAGGGGTATTTGGAATCTATTATTTGGAATTATAAAACACCTGTATGATGAATTGATGATGAATTGATTTCCTCAATTCATTTATGGGATAAAGACCACAAGAAGCGCTAAAAACACTTGTTTTAGTTGGAGCTGATGTAGTACCAAAAAAAAAAAAAAAAACACGTCCACCCCTTTAATTTGTCTAAAGACCCACTCTGATATTTTGTGTTTCAAAGCTTTTCCAGTGGTTTTTATATTAGGATTTTGCCATTTTTAGCCAAAATTTCAAACACCTGTTGTTTTTTAGGACATGGTTTCTGCAGAGCGGCAGGACGTCATTAGAAACTCCCCTCTGAGATGTCGGCGGGACTGTGAGTGCAGAGTAAGCCCGCCCCCACATCCCGTCACCCATCTGTTTACAGGCTCTCCCGCTAGCTCACAGCCCCTCACATCCCCCAACCTAACATTAGCCAGATTAGTCAGATTCCAGTTCAGACGAGGAAAACAAAGACGTACATGGATCTAATTGTCTGACAGTGGATGCATCAGAATGGAGCAGAGGGGGGAGCTTCAGGCCCACCCAGTGTATTTTCTAGGTCACACATTTTTATGCAGTATTTTTTTTCATGAATAAATATTCAGAACTGCAGTTTAAATCTTACTTTTCTTCAGAAATGCCTTTAATCATCAGAAAAAAATGCTACGAGAACTTGCTAAAAACACCAATTTCAAACTGATTGGGCTTGTTTACCATAAATGACAGCGGCTGTCTGGCCGGTTCATAAACATGAAAGCCTTGGTGCTGATCTAAAAACAGCTAGAATGCGGTGAGTTAGCTGGAAAAATGAAAACGTAGAGCAGAGTTTGTTGAGCAGTCAGATGTCTGAACTCTAATAATGCAGACTGGAGGCCTCTGAAGAAGTTAAAGCCACAATTTAAGGCTTTGAGAGCCCAGAGGGAGACATTTCCTCACAGTATTTGGCCCATATCCTGAGGGGGTAGTGGGCTGCAGACACACTTGACACTCAGGAAACATTCAGAAGCTTTTCCGGACACATACAGTTCTCTGTAAAAAGGAAGCTCAGAAGAAAATCTGTTGTTTTGTCTCGACTTGCTGTAGCAAAAATGTAGAAGAACCTGAACTAATGACTCTGGGTCATTTAGGTTTTAGTGCAATTCCCTAAACTTGTTCTTCTTGTTATGCAAAATGAGGCTTTTTGTGTTTTTGGACCCCTGGAAAGTCAAAGCTGAGCAGGCTCCTCGAGTCGAAGATCAGTGATTGATGCTTACACAGAGAGAAGTCCGATGGGCCCAGAAATACACTCTCCACCCAGCTTGAAGTACTGGAAGCAGGCCTTTCTGAGCTCATGAAGAGAACCTGACAGAAGCAAACCAGAGGGTGAGACCACACTCTTTTCTGTCTGTCTGTCTGTCTGTGGGCCGCAGAGGCAGACGGGACTCACTGTCGGTGGCTGAAAACAGCTCGTACAGAGCCTGCGCCAACACGTTCACCACAAAAGAATGGGATGACTTGCGTTCCCAGTGGAATTTTTTCTTTGCCTATTGAGAAAAGAGGGGGGAAAAAACAGCGTAACCGAGAAGGTAATGAAGGATTATGCATTTATGCCCCAATTTTTGATGATTTCCAGAGAGACGGATGCAGTTTGATGGTTTTCCTGTGAGAGAAGAGTCATGTTGTGAGCACCTGCTGCAGGGCGGAGTCATCGTACAGATCTGGGATGTTCTTCAGCAGACCCCTCCAGATCCGGACGTCATTGAGGGCAACACTCATCCCTCCCCCCGTCAGAGGGTGCCTCATGTTGTAGGCATCACCCAACAGCAGCACGCCTGCAAAATGGAATGAAATGCTTTTTGGTCTTACATGCAAAAAAAAAAAAAAAAAAAAGCGACTTCCTGTCCAAACTTTAAGGTTATACTAATTTTGTTCAAAATGCCAGCACAACATCTGCGACGGCTCCAACCACACCTCAGTACCTGGTTTGTTGACGGGGGAGGGAGGGAGAAAGCTGCTGGGCATGGACCGGAGTCTGTCGTTCTGCAGCGCCACCATGAAGGGCTCTTTCAGGTGCTCTGGAAGGAAAGAACATGAAGGCAGGAGGCCTGTCACTGGTCTGGAGGAAACCCTGCAGGTGCATGCTGGGAACCAACACGTTTCTTTGGGCGTCTGACTGTTCCTCAATGCATCAGCGGGGCTGACTCCTCTACTCCAGCTGGACCTCAGTCAAAGTCTTCGGAGCTGCTTTGATACTTGGGCCGGACGTCGACGCCTTAAGCTGCTTCCTCCCCAGAGGAACAGGCAGCCGCACAGACGCAGTCTGCATGGATTCCTGCATCATAGCCGCCTGATCTCAGCTCAACATTTCACTCAAACTGCAGCTTTTCTTCTCCAGGCTAAAGGACATCTACGGTTACACAATCCGATCTAACCAACGGTCTTGTTTGCATTACCTGGCAGCTGTGGGTGTATTTTTTCCGCCATGTACTCGGAAAGGTTGCGAGGCAGCTCCCCCCTGATGTCCACCAGCACCCGGGTGTGAGAGGAGGAGATCTGGTAGATCAGCACCGGGCTGGGGTCGGCCAGCACCAGCTCCGCATGGTTGGCTTTGAACTGCGGACAGTCCTGGGGGGGGGGGGGGGATGGGGCAGCACAACAGTGGACATTTAGCATTTAGCACATCCACTGTGGAGTCTTTCTCCTCTTTTAGCTCAGTCATTCTGCCAGTTCGATCTCAAATAAACATCAGTTCACGGTAGAATAATCCTCTTTCTGAGAAAGTGTCTTTTAGATTATTATTATTGGATTATCTGTATCACAGTATCATAACTGTGAGCAGTTTTAAAAGCACGGCGGTGGACGGGTAGTGGTCAGGGCATGTTGTTCTGCAACTGTCCTTGCAGATCATTTTTGGAGTTGCTTATAAAGTACTTTAGATATGAGAATATTCTAGAGGCACATGGGACGTTTCCTGTGGCTAAAGTTAGGTCATAACTGGGTCTGACGAGGTTGGCACATCCTAAATCTGCATCAGAACTCTACAAGTAAAGGCACTGGGTTGGAAAAAAGGAATCCTTAATTGATCTAAATTTGGCTGCATTTAACAGTTTAGAGTTCAGCTTTGCTCATCAATAGAATCTCTTTTTTTTTAAATCAGTCATTTCATTCTGCCTTTGGATGCTTTCCTCTGTTTACCTTCATCAGACATCCGATAAAGTGTGAGGTTGTCTTGGCCTTCCCGGGAACGAGGCTCTTCCTGAACTTGGAGAAGCAGCCGTCGGCCACCACGGTGAGCGCGGCGTGGATCTCCTGCGGGACAGTTTCACGGCAACCGTCACAGACCCACCCTGCTAAAGGCAGCCTCCCCTCTGCTGAGGCGAGGTTCCCCGCCGCTCACCTTCAGCTCTCCGCTGTCTTTGTCTCTGTACTGGACTCCAGTCACACAGCCGTCCTCCTCCAGTAAACTGTTCACGGTGCCTTCTATGAGCCTGACACTAGGGGGCAGAGGTTGACCGTTAGAAACATGGAGCATCACACCTCAACCGTGCAAAGAACGCCACTTTGATCATCACTGTATTCAAACACTGTATATCGTACTTTTTCTCGGCCGTGACGGCTCTCCTTAGGCCTGAAATGAATCGACCGTGATGGAAGGCGCGCCCACACTGGACACTTCCCCCCTCCTCTGGGTACGGGATCTCCACCTGGGTGCTGCTCTCCATGTCATGGATGACATAGCCGTTCACCTGGTGGGCATCCAGGCCTTCCACTGAAGCTGAGGAAACCCAGACAGTTACTCCACGCAACAGTCAAAGACTGCAGAAGGGTTTGTTTTTTTTATTCCGAAAAGTGTTTGTTGCAGTTCTACAGTCCAGTGTGGAAATGTTCCAACACGAAAATCTGAGAGAAAAACGAGACATTTTTTAACTCAAACTTGATCTTCACTGTGCAACTTTTTTATTTTATTTCCCATCTATGACTGACATAATTCAACGTTTAAAGATCTGTTGATAAAATGCCAAAGACCTTTCAATACCACACTAAAGCCTGTGTTGGTTTTAGACTTAAGACTTTAAACAAATGCATTTAAATTTGACCCATGTTCTCCCCTTGGTGGAAAACAGACAATAAAAGTCTCAACCACACACAAACCTCTTACAATAAAAGATTTCTACGTTTAAAAAGTGTCTATGTCAAAATGCGGCTCTTTAATTCCTCCACTGTGGCTCTTTGGCTTTGAAAAAAAATGAAAATGAGTTGAATAAATGATGGTAAAAGGTTAATTCTATTCTCCATCCATCCATAATAATAGTTAATGTCGGGTTTGTCGTCTTTTTGGCCTTAATGTGGCAGCAGGAGGTGTTTTATTTTGAAAGGAACTTCTGTGTGCCGCTGTCTAAAGTAAATGAAGCTGTTATTTGTACTAAAATCCCTGATATCATTCCACTATTGTAAATATATAAAAGCTACATTTTATAGACAAATAAAGTGTTTGTTTCTGAACATGAAGTGGTACTTTGCAGTTCTTGCTGGGTTTATTCAGTAAGAACCTAGTCCCAACGGCTTTTAGTCTTAATATAGGTGGTTTACATAAATCAATATTCACTTTCATGGAGGAAGTTTCTGTTAGTGTAACAGTTTTTTTAAAATCCTACAGCTATGCAAAAACCATTAAATAACATTAATTGCATAACAAAAAGCCCTTATTTTGTTGATGGTCATCAACGCCTTCCCTCTGCCTCATGGTTTTCTGATTGCATTGACACTTTCAACAAAAAGTGGAGTGAAACGCCACGTGACATGACCTCATGACCTCCAGCCCCCGCTTTTTGCTGACCTTCCAGTCCCAGATCCCTCAGAGCTCTGAATCCACCGGGCTGCAGCAGCTCCCCCACGATCCTGTCTGGCTCCTTCAGGTCTCTCTCCACCACCGTCACCCTCCTCCCGTCCCTGGCCAGCACCACGGCCAGGGCCGAGCCCAGCACCCCGGCCCCAACGATCACCACATCCGGCTCCGGGGCCACAGAGGCCCCACAGACTGAAGAACAGGGTTCAGCTGCAGACTCTGTTTCTTCTGCTCGTCTCCTCTTACTCTGTAAACAGATCCATACAAGCATGTATCATTTCTGCTGACATTAATACAAGTCACAATGATTTAAATGCATTAAATTCTAAAAACAACCTCTTCCCTCCTTCTTTTGACTGCCACAGCTCTGCCTCTTACCTTTTTCCTGCTGTTCTCTGCCGTGCTGCTCCTCTGTGGGGCTTTTTCAGGGACTAAGTGGTTCACCAGGGGTAAGAAAGACAAGGCGCTGAGAGGTAAATGAACCACCTGGAAGACTGTGAGCTTCTGCCCGTGGAAGAACCTGACATAAGACAGCAGCAGCCCAGCTGCCACAAACAGGCCTGTGATCATCAGCAGCTCCTTCGGGATGTAAGACAGAACCAGGTTGGATTTTTTATACAAATATGTAAAAGTTGCCACTCCTAGAAAGGTCCACATCTTTAAAATATTTTTAAAAAAAAAAATGACACACAGACGATCAACTATTGCTTCTCAACAGAAAGTAAATAAATAATCAAAATAATGAGGTTTGGTCGGAGCTGGTTTTCTGGTTAGACTTGTCATAAATGTAAAAAACGCTCCCTGGACCTGCGGTTCTCTAACTTCCCTGACAGCTGAGATGCTGATGATTATTTCATGACTAGAAAGACGGGCCTTTTCTGATTAAGCAGCTTTTCGCTTCCCGCCCGCTCCGCCGCTCGACCCTCCAATCAGAAGAGGCGCGAGGGTGAGCAGAGCTCACGCTATGCGCTGATTGGACGGGCGCGCCTGCGCGGGGCCTCCTCGCGCACGCTGATTGGTCGGTCTGAGAGCAGCACAGTAGTATGATGTGATGTCAATGAAAGGTGCTCCTTTTATTTCTGTGACTTTCAGGGACCAAATGTGATCAGAGATCGTTAATGTCAGACAGACGAGTCACGTCTTTGTGTTTGAGTTAATGGTAGATTAAAACCAGTAAATATTTGTTTAGTTGACCAACAAAACAAGAAAATGCCATAAAAGGATAAAGAACCCACCTCTTTTATTTGGCACAAATTCATCAGTTTTCACAGTGTGATATAAAAATATTTAAAAAAAATACAGAGTTAGACTACTTTTAAACCCACATGATCTATTAGCAGGAGAGACATTGGTTTACTCTGACAAAAAAAGGTCTGAGCATTTACGAAAAAGCTGATGAAATCAGTTTTTATTATCATTATATATCATGTTACGTATATCAAATTAACCCAGAACCAATAGATAGCGCTCAAAATAAGAATAAAAAACACTCATCTGTTAAATTCTGAAAAGACATCAAGAAAACAAGATGTTAACTTTGACAAAAAAAAAATCAGGGATATGTGGAACTATTTTAGAATCAGATCTTAAGTAAAAGTTTTCCCTGATCCAGTTTTATGAAGCAACTTTTCTGAAACATCTACTCAAGCTTTGTGACTTTCAGAGTTTGCCGTTCTTGTGGTATTTTTCTTATAATGAAGTGATTTGATCATGTATAAAATGACAAGCAGGTTTGTCATCTTCAGGCCTTTTCTGGACAAACACAAATACTTCATCATCTTAAACCACCAGGAAGACAAGACCTTCAAGAGACTTTGAGGTCAAACTTGACAGAACAAGACGTTACTGATTCAGCTTCTGGGAAAAGTTTGTGTCAAATACCCACTGTTAAAAAAATCTTTTTTTTTTACTTACAGCCTTCTTTGGTGTAATGATTGGAGAGAGCGGAGCCAGCATGTTGACCCACAGCCAGTCTTAGAAGAAGTCCCAGATTTCTGGTCTCTGCTCTATGTGATCTGCTGAACTGACTGTGTCCTCATGCCAAGACAGAAAGAAAAACGGATTCCTGTCCTGAATCTACCAGAGCCGTATCAGCTTCGCTTGTCGTGAAGTTCAAAGATATTCAGAGATTTCTAATCTAGGCTTTGGCGAAGGAAAACATGAGATATCAATTATCACCTTATTTTGAAGAAGAAGAAGAAGAAAGAATTTCAGGCTTTTTAAATGGTTATAAATACAATAAACGTAATAGAAGAGCACATGTAAATTGTTGTAAAAGAGACAAAGAAATCTGTCTTTTTCTTTTGGTTGATGATAGAGTCACACAGCAGAACGTTTGATTCAGTTCAACCTGACATGTAATCTCTGTGTAAGCATGTCTGCCCTGCAGTCCAGAATGCACTGCTTCAACACTCAGAAGCTCACACCCTGCAATAGATAAAACAAAACACAATGTTAGATCATATTTGGATGCTATTGTTTAAATGAGAAACGTACTTTAACGTTGGGAGTTGGGTCATCTAGACCCACTAGACAGTAGGGGTGTAAGAAAAAATCGATTCGGCAATATATCGCAATACGTCATTTGGCAATACTTGTATCGATTCAAAATTCTGCGAGATCAATATTTTTTTAATTATTTCTGAGCGTCCTTCAGCGTCTGACTCTTGTTATCCACTTCACCCTCCAACCGCTAGTTGGCAGCCGTTACCTGTGGCCGTTACCATGACAACACAGCCCACTGCTTGTCAAGAGCTAATGATCGAATTGATATTTGTTTCTATGGTGAATGACCGTATAAGCGAGACAATGGCCCAATGAGGTTTGCATTATCAGAAATGATTGGACTTTGAGGGAGACCAACAGACCAGGCAGCCTGGACACCTCATCCCTTACATAATAGAGATCGAGCATTCTTCATGTGTTCTGAGGTTAAAACAGATGGCATAACATGTCATTGTTGACATATTAGGTGTCTGATATTCATGTTTATTTCCAAATGAACATTAGTATAACTTTTTTACATTTATATTATGTTAAAATTGTGTTTCTGTTGGAATAAGTATTTCTCTGTAACTCAGCTTCTACCATCAACTAGAAGGGAAGATCAATATTTCAACCCAAATGTTCAAATTATTTTTAAACAAATGATAAAAATAAAAATATTTTCTTTGTTTTGCTTGTCATTACGTCTATACTCCAGGAGGGGGCGGTGCAGGAACAACAGGAATCTTTTTTTTTCAGTCTCAAAGAGAAATCAGAAAGTTTCTAGAAACTGGTGAAGTTGATGTTGGAATATTACAGTATACATCCAAAGGCTGAATGTTTCCTCAGGCTGTGTTTCAGCTTCTACTCTCATCATCTATGGAGTGATATTTCTGCCACCATGTTGTACACAAAACTTTCTAAGTTGCAAGTGAAAATATTAAATATTGGCTTTTCAATAATTTTTTATTCTGCTTTGATATTTTATTTTTGCTTTCAATTTGTTTTTGCTTTCAAAAAAATTTTTTTTGCGTTTGCAAAACACATGCCATGAATTCACAAATCTTACTTAATAAAAATTAACCAATGCTAAAAAAAGAAAGAAAGTATGAATTATTGTTAGAATTATTTAAAAACAAATTAAAACATCTCAATCCAAAAAGACAAAATTGAGGGTAAAAGAGCAGAATATCACAAATCATTGAAGAAAAAAAGGTTCAGAGCACTGTCTAGTGGGTCTAGATGACCCAACTCCCAACGTTAAAGTGCCTAGGATAGCACAAGAGTGCGGAGCCCCGATCAGCACAGTCCACTGCAGCCCAATGCTCCTGAGCTCCAACCATACTCCGGCCTCAGCCTCCGTGAGCGCGGATGACAGGCGCGCGCCACCACAGCCAGGAGGAACCGCAGATCAGCTGTTGGACTGAGCAGCTTCTGGGATAAAAGCCTCTGCAGGGTTTACGTCTTCTCGTTTCTGTCCAAAAATATCTTCATTTATAGAATGCAATTTTTGTTTTGAAAAAAACAAAATGTTTTGATAATTTTTTAATGATTGTGTTTTTCAGTATTATTTTGTTTTGAAAAACATAAGATTTCCTTTGGATGCAAATTATAAAATAAAATCTCTCTTTGCTTTTTAATAATAATATCATTTTACTGTTAAAGTTGACCACAAAACTGGTCAAATTGAATGAAAGTACGGAAAATAACACAAACTTGGTGAATATATGTGGTAGGCTAATTGTTTTGATTCTTACATTTAAAATAAATGTTACCATTTATGAATTTAAAGACCCACTCTGATGAAAATTTTGGTTTTATTTTACTGATTATGGAAAACATTTATAAAGAAAATTAAGATTAAAATCGCATTTCTGAGTATCTCTTTTCTGAATCATTGTGAATGTGGAACAGACCAAAAAAATGATGTTTGAAAAAGATGATATTTGTGATTCTGAAGCTTCCACTTGCAGACAAAATGATCCATGAACGTCTTCGTCGAGCTGGAATCTGGATCTAAATTGTACGGCTGGGTAGCTCCGAAATTACTCACCATTTTTGTTGTACCGTTTCTTTTAGGTTGGGGTTGTGAGGAGCTGTACGCTGGCGGGACAGAGTGTAAACGGAGAGCTCTCAGCAACAGGGAGGGGCTGGGCGGCTGGGTTGCTATAGGTGCCAACAGTTCCGCCCACAACTCAGTGGTGAATATCTAATGAACTCATGCTGGTCTGCAGAAACCATGTCCTAGAAAACCACACAGATTTTTGACTTTGGCTAAAAATGGCATAATTATAAATAAAGGAGCACTGGGAACCCTTTTATAAAAAGGTCACTTCAACAAAATGAGACAGTGCAGTACTTCTGTGTTTTGTAGTGTTTTTGGATGCGTAGTGACATTCTGCTCAAACTCAAAAGTCTTTTCTTCATAAGAAAACACACATGAATCCTAACAAATTCATTGACTCCAGAGAAATCATCTTTAACCCTTGTGTTATCTTATATGACCCCACCCATACATTGACGTGTTCTTCCTAGCATGATAAAGGTGGAAAGATTTCATGTAATCCATGGACACCAGTGAACATCACAAATCATTGAAGAAAAAAGGTTCAGAGCACTGTCTAGTGGGTCTAGATGACCCACCAGACAATGTTAAAGTGCCGAGGATAGCACAAGGGTTAAGCTGCCCTCGCCGCCATCTTCCCTCCCGCAGCAGCAGTTCTGTCTCTGAACATGTGATGGCGTCGCTAAATCCTAATAACAGCAAAGAGCTGTGCCCTTTTCAAGAAATTGCCAAAATCAATAAATACAAAGCCCCGTAAATGTTTGACTCAATCAGACATTACATGAATCAGACACGAAGATTGTGTTGATTGTGTGTTCAGTTGCTGTGATTCAGAATTTTGCAGTGATCGTTTCAGAACTCAGAGGTGAAGAAACTGGGAAGTTTCCTGCTGGACTACATGCATGGACCTGCTGTGCTGATGAAAGTGCACGCTGGCAACACCACAGATTTCATTTGCTAGTAGTCTGTTAAATATCAGAAGAGTCCTCTAGCTCTTTTTAAAAACTCCCTTCTCTTTTGTGTTCCATGACATGCTTGTCCTCTAGCTTCTTCAGTGTAGAAGTTTCATCTAAATGGCCCCTGTTTGCATGTCTTTCACTCCAGAGCTGCATTGTTTTGGAAGTGAAGTGTCGTGAAATGATTGGTCCCCACAGCAGCATGTGTCGCTTCGTCAGCACATTTATTTTCCTTTGACAATGGAGCGTTTAGAAAAGATCTGATGTAGAAACAAACAGAAACGTAGAAATGACACACGCTCAAATCCATAAATACATACATAGTTTTAGAAAACTTTGCGAGCCTTTGGTCTGGGACATCTGCCTGGTGGAGACAACAAACGTTCTCTGTGCACCATTGAAGCCCTATCATGTTTACATCATCTTAAAGTGCTGTCTTTACACTAAAGGACATTCTTGCATTGTTATGCTTTTTGTTTTTTTTTAGCCCTGTGAGATCCTGATCCATTTTCATAATGCTTCACTTTTGCATAAGATAAAGATAGAATGGAAGGCAAAAGAAATGGAAGCAAGCACCTGGCACTGTGGAGCGAGGCACTTAAGCACCCTACACCTCCGGTTTGGCATTATGGCGTTTGGCACATGAGAGGGGCGTTGCACTTTGAACTGGATGTGAGCGGCAAGTGGAGTGAGAGCCCGGTCCAGGAAAACTTTCCAGCTGAAAGGCCTGCGATCTCCCTCCACATGTTTGTTGACCCATTCAGAAGCTCCTTAAAGTCTGCAAAGATTTGTGAGCAGCTCTCTGTCTGAGCTTCCAGTCCGTCCAGTCCGACCTGCTCAGAGGCCACAGTGTTGAGAAACAAGAGAACAGTTGTCCGGCTTGTTTACCCAGCGCCCTCCTCGCCTCCTGCGAGGTCAGTGGAGCGATCGTGGACGGGCTGATGGGAGCAGCTCTGATGGGAGCAGCTATGGCGAGGAGTCGCCGTCCTTCTTCCTCTTCTTTTTCCTGCTACAGGGCTTGCACACGCAGCACAGGATGCAGGGGGAGGCCATCAGCAGGAGCGGGGAGGTCACCAACACAACGATGCTGACTCCCACCAGGATGCCCACCACCTGAGGGAGCACACAGCCGCACACATCCACCAATCAACATGTTGTGTTGGCTAACAGCAAACAATAGCAAAAGATCTTCACAGATACACATCGGGACACGGGGAATCTCTGCCCTGCAAAAAAAAATCTAAATGGGTGCATTTGTCTAATTTCTACTCAGCAGAACGTATACCAGTTTATATTATCCAAAAGGATTTTCAAAGTGTCAAAACTGGATTTTATCAAAATCTTTTTAGCTTGTACTTGCTCTATATAGATGTTTGTTTTTCTTTCAATTTTTCTCCTTGATGTGATTTTAGAATCAACTAAAGAGCCTGGAAAAACACTATGGTGCTCTCTACTTCCCAATTTGTCAGTTCCACCTTAATAATACACCCTTAAGGAGTAATGTTTTCATTTCTGCTCTCTTCCAGGGTTTTTCAGGACATCCTCTCAATGCAGCAAAGAATTGGGGTTTCATTATCAGTTCTGGCTACCATATTTGGGTGTTTTCAGACTGTCTGCTTGATTTGATCCGGCTGGAGTCCTTAACCTTGTGTTTAGTCTGTATTCAGACTGCCTTTCAACCTGACATTTCTGTTTCAAACCAAAGCTTGTAAACAAAACCATGTGACTGAAGATCTGTTCAGTCATTGGCCAGGAATTACAAGGGCGGGGCAAAGCAACGAGAGAAACAATCATGAAAGTCCTGCACTTTGCAGTCCCTGTCAGGACAGGTAACTTTTTCAAATTTTATATTTCAGCAACCAACTTTGAACATCTGTATCAACGTCAGGGACAACACTCTTTACTCGCTGCTTTGGTTTGGACGGAGGCGTGCTGCAAGGCGGTTACTGAGGAGACAACGGCTAAGAAGCTACACTAATAAGTGTAATTGACATATAGATTGTCGGGAAAACAATGTGAGAAGCAACGTGGATCAGGTTGAAAGTTGTTTTTAGTGAGTCTGTAATCATCCAACCACATTTCAGTGAGTTGCTGTGTCTCATCGTTGTTCCACGTTTGTCTGCGGATCTCTGTTTACCGGCTATGGTGGCCATTTTGGTTCAGTTGTTCCGCTCCGAGAAAGAATTATATTCAGACTGAGGAATCTCAGAACGCTCAGTCTGATTGGAAACACAAAGGGACCACCTCCAAAGATGGGTCCAAGAGTGTTTCCTGGTCCCGGACTAGAGTCCACTTGGGTGTATTCAGACTGAAAATTCCTTCCAGATTATCGGGGGTAACGAACTCTGGTTCACTTTGGGCGGACCAAATGTGTCCAGTCTGAATACACCTTAAGTTCAGGTTTTTTTTTCATAGTTTGGCCATGGGTGCGGCTTATTTGTGATTTTATTAAAAACTTAAATATGCTTATAAATTCCCTTTCTACCCCTCTAACAACCAGTTGCCTACAATGTGTATCAGTATTTGCTACTGACAGAAGAACAAGAGGAAGCACCGTCCAAAAAACCCCAGAATCTGATCGTTCTCCCCCTGAACTTTATGATGTTTATTTTCTTTTCTTTACTAGGCATTTGTTGGCTCCTGCGACTTGTACTATATTTTCCCCTGGTGCGACTCATACTCCGGAAAATGCAGTGTCTTCGTCAAAAATTCAAATTTCTTTCAGGTTGGTCCTGTTAAGAAACATTTCACTATGAAAGACAACTTAAAGAAGTGACTAACTCTTCTTTAGTTTAAGAACTGGACAGAGAATGAATGAGATAGCAGACAGAATGGAGTAAAACATCTTCACAAAGTAAGAAGTATGACAGAAATGTTTTGTTCTCCATGGTCAAACAGTCCTGTTTCCTGTTGAACCACTGTCTGGATCCTTTTGAAGTGCTCTGAGAGCACAGACAGTTCAGTCTCAGTGTTTTGGCAGCATGACATCACATGTCTCCAGTTTAAACAGGTTTGTGATGGCCAGGAAGCTTTAACCTATAAGAACCCAGACCCATGTTTCCTGAAAAATTCTGAAATAATGTAGAATACACCACACGTGGACCACAAAACACATTTCTGGTATTTTTCTGTTACACTGATGTCACCATGGGTTCTTATGGGTTAAGCACAAACAAACCCTCAGGGGGGTATTCCAGAAAGCATGTTTAAATACCCTGAGTTTAACCCTGCACTCTGGCTGAAATCCGCTTGAACTTGCTTACTCTGGGTATGTCGGTTCCAAAAGACCGGATATGAGTTGGCGTAATTACTCTCGACTTGGTAACTCTGGGTTAATGCTCGTGCACAGCAGGTACATAAAGACATTCTCAATGGATCGCAGATTTCCAGAGTCACCATGGAAGCGCGTGGAGAAAAAAAGAGAGTAACAATTAATTGAGTTAAATTTTTACAACCTAATACATTACGTCTACCCAACTCAATATTTTTTTACGACTCAAATTTACTTTTTTTTTCATTCATTCATTTTCTATACCGTTTTTCCCTTTCGGGGTCACGGGGCTGCCGGAGCCTATCCCGACCACTTAATTTACATATTTATCTAACTAAATATCATTTTACTCCAATTCTATTAAATTTTTTTTCCATCTTCATTTATACTTCTTCAACTATCATATGTCTACGTTTGAGCCTGCAGATATTCTCATTTTTATAACAATAAAAAGAAAGAAACAAAATGGATTCACAACATGAAACACAACATCATTTACTATTTCTCTGACTTTAACATTATTCCTCATGGCAGTAGGGGTGCTATATAAACTCATCCTCTCCCTCCCTCTCACTCATGGTGCAGAAAGAATTAAACATAACTGGATAAAAGACCTACACAAAACACAGTAAAACAGCTAAACAACTAAACACATTTGCGCAAAAACCCACACTTAAACCCAAATCCGTCCAGACAGGCAAAGGGAACGGTATCCCACAATTCCTTGCGGCGCCGATCTAACAGCAGCACCCTACTTATTTGAATACATTTATATAAAGGTAAAATACATGTCTGATAATTACGTGTTATTTTAAGCTGACTTAACTAAAAAAATGATTCATCTTAACTTAAGCAAATAAATAAGTCATATTTATAATAAGTCATCCATACGTGGTCTTATCACCCTCTCACGGTGGAAAAAGTATTATCTGAGCTTCTTCATCCACTAAATCATCTTCAAATGGACACACCATGCTGCTTCACCTCTCTGTAAACAAACTAACCTTCAACTAAACCAGCTCCAGACCAGGTTATGTTCAGAGCATGAGTTGTTGCTATGGCAACTTAACATACCCTAAAACATACCTCCATTTTTGGAACCGAAAGCTGAGGTTATCCACTTCCTTAGCCTCAAACTTACCGTGGTAACTAGCATAACCTGCATTTTGGAAGAAAAAAACTTGGACCTGCAGACTGACAGCAGCTCTTCACTGGGAAGTCAACACAATGGAAATGCACACACCTACACAATTTTGGCTCAATTACAGCCCATACTAGTTAGAATCTAAAATTAGTAAGTGTTGAACTGACACAACAGCTCAGAATGTGTGAGCAGCAGAAGGAACCCAAACACTGTAAACCTTAAAGGACCTGTTAGACGGGGGGCGTGGCCGAGTCTGTCATGAGTTGTTTTGCAAGCAACAACTGCGCTGTTGTACTTTGACTCTGTGCACAGTCGGCTGTGCACGTCCAGTTACAGCAAATTTGATCCCAATTGTGCAAAAAGGACTCCAGAGCAGAAACCACGTCTGTTTGCTGTTCGGCTGTAATGGTCCTGGGGAGCAACCTCAGATCAGAGCTTGGATTAGCTCTGTCGTAAATCTAAGATTTCTGAGGAAAACTAGTGGAAAACACAAGCATTTTCCTTTGGGAATAAGTCACAATCTTTACTGGAGCTGTGTACTGGTAACACACTGAGGACATAATGCAATATATATCCCAATACTGTGACAGGGACAATATACCACAATCTATTGACAGACAATGACTAATACACAAACCGTGGTATCTTTTACATAAATTAAACTGTATAAAATACATTTATATTTTATTATCAGGGCATAAAGGACTCCGACTGCATCTTACATACAAGTAATTCTTCCCAAAGCAAATTCCAAGTGCTTTTATTTTGGTAAACAAATGAATATTTTTGCAACATTCCACTTTGTCTGGTTTCCACAATAAAATATTTTTAAGTGTAAAAAACAAAGTGCTGTATATTTCATTCCACAGCTTAAATGTACTTTAAGAGACTAAACGACCGAAGCAACAATGCACAATCTCCAACAATCTGCCTTTTTCAGCGAAAAGTTAGAGTGGGTACAATTTGGAGTTTATCTGGTTCCAGGGCCGAGCTTTTACTTTTAAAATGGTTCAGGAGTCTGAACTGTGCTTCAAATTTGAAGGGAAAAAAATTGGCAGAATTTTTTTTTTCCATAAACATTTATGTGTGACGAAGCATTATGACGAATGTGCCTAAATGCTTTAATTCCTCACATCTTCGTTTTTACACGCGCTGAAGCAAACACTTACGCAGTGTGTGCCCAGGCCAAAAAATACCAAAGACTCTAAAAGTGGCACTCCAATCCCTCCCTGCTTGACACCCAACATTAAGGGTGGGGGGGTTAGACCACTAAATGGTTCATGAGTGTGGCTGTGTCTATGTTTGCACATGAATAATTAATAACCAGCTGATCCTGCTGAAAGGACAGCAACTTGAAGACGTTTTCCCCACAGATTTGAGGCCCTGCAGGCTGAGCTCACCTGCGTTCGGTTCCACATGACAGAAGCCCTGGAGTGGCCCAGCTTGTTCCTGCACGGCCCTTTATCGTAGTGTCTCAGGAAGATGTCGCCCTGCAGGTAAAGCGTGTGCGTCAGCGGGTTCGGCTGCAAAGCATGGATGACGTGAGAGCTCAGACGGACTCACATCCAGGTTCTGCAGACAGTACCAACAGAACGTGTGCTTGCAGCTCTTGCACAGCATCTGTGCGCAGCCTTGGTTCCTCTCGATGTAGACGCCGCACATGGGGCACTGCTTGATGGAAGCGTCCGAGTCCCTGTTGGAGCAAACTCACGTTTAGGAGCGGGAATGGACGGCAGTCTCAGCTCACAGACTCATTCAGATGCACTAAGGCCTGCACTTTAACTGGGGTTTGTTATTTTTAGGTGAGAAACGTCTGAGAGAAGAACGTTCAAAATGTGAAGCAAAATCTACTCTGCAGCAGCAGGAACATGAAAACACCAACAATGAGAGGAGGGGGGAGAAGAGGAAGGGGCTTTCATTTCAGTCTGAACTCCTTAAAGGTTTCAAGGCAAATATTTAAACTAGTGCAGTGTTGGGGTAATAGATTACAAAGTAACGTATTACTGTACTGTAACTTGTGTCGGTAACGAAGGAACGTAACAAATTATAGTTCAAATTTCAGTAATTAGTTAAAACTACTAAAGTACAGAAAACCTCATTACTTCATTCCTTGGGTTTTGTAGGCTCTGACATTTTCTCTTGGTTAAATAAAACAAAATGGAGATTCATTTTATCTAAATGGACTAACTGGTGCATTCGTGCACGCCAGTGCAGAGTTGGGGATCGGTCAAAGTACAGACATGCCCTCATTGCTGCAGTCACATTGCTTCAATTCAAAATCCAATGAGAGAAGGAGATGCTGCGAGGAGACTTCTCATCTCTGAGTGTCCGACTCGCCTCCCCGAGGAGCAGCGGGTGAGCAGCGGAGCAGAGACCCGCCCCACCAACAAGGAAGCAGCTCTTAGAGCCGCTCTTTGGTGTGAACAACAGGAGCCAGCTCCTTCCTGGAAGCCCTCATGTATTCTTTTACCCTTTTTCTGCTTTATTTTTCTCTCTCAGCTGCATGTGATCAGTCAATACCAGTTTGTGCCATTGAGTGTAAAGGATTGACAGTCAGTGGGTTTGCGCTGGGCAGAAGGGGGAGGGGCCATAGTGCGTTACACTATCAGCGGCACAGAAGTGACGCACACGTACGACAGGTGTAACAAAAAGCTGCTTCACTTTAAATTGGTTTAAGAGGAAAAATCTGAACATTCAAAAGGTAAAAAGTTGAAATGTAATTTTTACATTTTATCTGGAGTGAATAAATGAAAACAAACGTTTACACTACTAATTCATTTTGTGGATAATTCCACATAATTATTGTTAATGAATGAATTTGAGCTACAAAACAACCTGACGAGCCGCTTCTAGCCCCGCCCCCTCCAGATAGAATGACTTTTTTGGCATTTGAGGAAGAGAACGAAACTGTTGGAGCATTAAATATTTCTCTGTGCTTTCAACAGACTTAGTTTCACATTTTATAGATGTGAAGACTAAAGCTGTAACAGTTTTTTTCCCCTCATTTCACTTTGAGCTGTGCCAAAGACCACGTGTTGTAACTTATTTTTGATATTGTTCACTGTTGTCTGAGTTCTAATAAAGTCAGGTTATGTATTGTCTTCCACCATGTTGATACTCTGGACGAGGTCATTGATTTAAAAATAAATGAAGGACAAGAGGATCTTGTTTGAGATGTTTTTCTTTGAGAAATTGTATGAGTGGAAAAGTAAAGTAACGAGTAGTGAATTACTTTTTGAAATAAGTAATGAGTAAAGTAATGTAATTACAATTTCACCCAACAACTAAAGTCAAGTAATTGATCACTTTTTACCTAACACTGCATTAGCGTGAGCTGCTAAAAGCCGTGTTTGAGAACAAGCAGCATTGTGAGCTGATCCGTGCCCTCGCCACCTCCTCTCTCCGCCTCTTCGCCACCTCCCCTCTCCGCCTCCTCACCACCTCCTCTCTCTGCCTCCTCGCCACCTCCTTTCTCCGCCTCCTCCCCTCTTTGGCACAGAAGCGATGAAATTCCAAAACAACGGAGCATCCAGGATGACATCAGGTCATGTGGCGGAGCGTCAGCTCGGACCGCTGAAGTCATGCAGATCCAAGCGAGACCACTCTGTCCTGCTGGACTGAATACTGGTGACAGCTGGGGGGGGGGGGGGGGTCAAATAACCCTGCGATTCACCATGAAAGAGAGCAGGTGGATGCAGAGATTTTCCATACCAAATACCGACAGCTACTGATTTCTAAAACCTGTTGGAATTTCTGCAGACCACTAGTTTTCCACTGTGTGAATCTCTCTGCTGCTCTCCTCTGCTCTAAAACCACCTCCTGCTTTTAACACGGTGTCAGTTTCAAAGCCGTTTGACCGCCTGCCAAGCCGCTGACCGAGGCCTGACTGACCTGCTTTCATCTGACGGGGAGGCCACAATCATGGGCTGCAGCTCCGGGCACACGTGGCCGTCCCGCCACAGCTCTCTGCAGCCGGAGCAGAACACCGCACGGCAGGCCGGGCAGGGCGCGGCGGCAGGTCGACCCTCTGAGCCGGGCGGCACGCTGCACACCGCCTGACACTCCAGCACCGGGCACCAGGCTTTGCTGGGGTCCAGCTTCACTCCTGGAAGCGAGAGGAAACAAAGAGGCAGACTTTAAAACCACTATACAACTGACTACAAAGCCAAGTCCATCAGAAATAATCATCTTAGAGTTGATTTTGAGATTAGAGGCTTGGCAGACTGAAATCCAGGGCAACGGGTTTTAGCTTTGAGGGAGAAAAAAAAGGAAACCTCTACAATCCACTAAAGAAGATTGTATTTTTGATTATGTGACATCATTGGAAGACTTTTGGTGTAGGAGAGTGCTGTTCCTGTTGGAAAAGCCTGTAAACTGCTCCAACTGAACATGGCCCATACGGTCTTGATGGACAGAAGCTCCTGAACTAACACTTTAGCTTGACTCAAGGCCCAAACCACCACCCCTCCACCGCCGTGCAGCAAAGAAAAGTTGTGGTTTGGAACTAACGGTATGCTGACAAGTCGTGCTTGTACAGCCACTTCTGAATGGTGTGGCTCTCAGCGTTTTGTAGACTTTTAGATGGATGCATGACCTGAATTAGGGAAAATGTTGGCTCCTGGAAGAATGATACCTTTGTCCACCTGTCAATAATCTGTCTCACTGCAGAAACGCTCATCACACACTCACACATGTACAAACTGCTTCTGCATTTTCCTTCAGAAATAACAACAAAAAGTTACATAAATAACTACAAATGAGTTTAATAGACAAAGAACTGAATGTTTTTTTTTTATTAAATTAAACTAAAAGCCCCACAACATTAGTCCAGCTTCTCTAAACTCACTTTCACAACAGCGAGGAAACAGCCTGCAGCAGTAAAAAGCCTGTACTTTGAACTGTTTTATGCTTCCAACAACAATAAATACTGTCTTGACAGTGTTTCTTCATTGTACAATCTATAATAAATACCACAGGGAAATATTTGAATAATTACAGTGAGTTTCTGCGCTGCAAAGATAGCTGCTGTGCTGCTATTTTACCCAAAGAGAAACAGTTTCGTCTTCTGCATTTCAAGTGAGTTTCCCGTCTGTTCTCAGTTACATTTCAGGGCAACAGTTTAGCGTTTGACCCAGGCAGAGCGGGAAGCTCACTGAGTGACTCGTTTCTATGACAACCAACAGCACGTACCTCTCTCAAACTTCAGCCGCTGGTAAAGGCTCACCTGATCGGCCGCAGCCAAACTGGCGACCTGCAGTCAAAGAGAAGTGTCAGGCAAAAGGAAGTCATGGTACAACTGCATTATGGGTCTTTGGATTCAAAAAGATCAAAGCCCAACCGCCTTTAAGACACCAATCGATCAACATGTTTGCAGCACTTCAAAAGACCAGTTATGGAAGATTTAGCATCTTAAACGTCTAACTCATCTTTTCAAAATGAAAGAAAATGAAGATTTAAAAGGTCTAGAAGTTTTTTTCACTTTTCTTCAAAGACTAAACACAGATAAAATAAAACCTAATTTTTTCTTTACCACTGAAATCCTCAGAAATTTACTCTGAAGGAGCGTCAAAGCTACACACATCTACATTTATGCATCACCCATTCTAGCAACCACACAGAAGCTTGAAAGACAAGAATCAAAAAAATAATAAATAAAAAAATAACACTTAAAGATTGTGGCAGCACACAGGGTGTGAAGCAAACGCAGACTTGAGGGAATAATCCATGATCAGTGCAGAAAAGCTGCAGACGTCTTCAGGATTTCCCTTGAGCCTGACGTGGGACGGCGTTGGAACAGGGCATACCTCCGAGTCCAGCAGCACGCCGCTCTTCTGGCAGGCCATATCCGGGCAGGTGATGGGGGTTCCCCCACCCTCCTTTATCGCCAACTCAACATACTGCTGCAAACACTGGAGAGAGGAGAGAGGACATGTGACAGAGCAGCGGCTCACACATGCACGCTGCAGAAACCACACATTCCCGAAGATTAGGAGGATGAAAAAAATGAACGTCAGCGCTGCAAAGGCGTGATCAGCATGTCAAAAGTCACAAGTTCCTTCAACTATGACATCTGGAAATGTGTGTGTGAGGAACTCAGCAGCTGTTGCACAAAGACAGACAGTTTGAGGTGAAAAAGAGGAAGAATCGGAATGTCACTTTTCGCCCTAAAACGGGCAAAAGTGAAAATGAAACCTGGGGCAGAGCGGGAGTCACCTCCGTGACGGAACACCGGTGATGGATCAACAAAGACTTCCAGTCATAAGAAAAAAAAGCCTAAATGTTTCCCTAGTTTGGAAACATAAGAACAGCATCTGTTTTAGGGTTGTTCACTGAAGTCACTGGAGAAGGAAATGAGGCGGCACAAACAATCTACTTATCGATAATTGAGAGTTGGTGAGCTGAGTCAACTGGAGACCTCAGAGATTAAAAACAGGCTGGCAGCAGCAGATGACCCACCGTGCCGCAGAACGTGCACTTGCAGCTCTGCAGCTCCTTGGCTGCAGCAGCTGGACGCTGGCTCAAGCACAGCTTGCAGAAAACCTCAGCGCCACTCTGGGGGCCGGCTCCACCCTCATTCGTCACCAGCTCCTGGACGTCCCGGTGCTGTGGGGGGCTTCTGCCAGCCATGGTGGGGCGGGGCAGCAAAAACAGAGGAATCCGGCTCCGTCTAGGCTCTCGGCTGAAGATGCAGAGTTTCCATTATCCTAAAAGCAGAAATGAGACTTGTTTTTCTATGCTTGTGGCTTAAGAAACGTCTGGAACCTGTCAGTTCTTCTAATTGCTGCTCTTGCAGCTAATGACCCCTCTGCTCCCTGCACAGGCTGGCTTTGTTGTCTCTCCATTCTGGAATGTCATGTTGGCAGGCTGTGTTCCACACAGAGTCCCTGAGAACTTCACCTAAAGAACGGGCGTTGTCTCAGTGTGGAACTTCCAACCAAAAATGTTAAGAGAGCAGAACAGAACAGCGGCTTGGTTTGACCTGCATAAATAAACTACCGGAGACATGGCCGGATATAAGCATGGGCAAGGGAGGGCAATGCCCCCCTCCCTTAATGCTGTAACTGCCCCCCTAAATGTGATGGCCCGCTAACTAAAGACAAAGAATTACAAAAAAAAAAACTTAAAAAAATGAAATAAACATAATGATGGACAGAAAGAACAGACATAAAAAGAACAAAAACCCTGTTGCTGAGAGCTCTCTATTTACATGCTCTCCCACTAGCCCAAGAAATACAATTTCAAACATCCAAAATTCTAAAAAAAAATCAGAACAAAAAAGCCTCAACAGGCACAAACAGTGTCCTGCTGGTGCCTGTCCCAAGCCTGGATGACTGATGTGATAACATGGTTTTCTGTGCATGTTAGGGGCGCGCAGGGATATGACACCCCAAGACTCCACCCCCACAGTCTACCTGCACCCCATAGTGGATCTGGCTAAATTTGGACCCGACTGGAGATGGAATTTATAAAAAAAAAAAAGAGGATTTCATGGCATAACCATCATTTGTTTACCTTCAAACTTTACACAGAGCAGTTTTGTTCATAGAAATCCTATGGAACGAACTCAAAACAGTTCTGATGTGAAACCCGGCTAATCAAGGTCCAAAGGGATTTCAACCTCAACCTCTGGAAAACCACATGGAGAGAGAAGACAAACGGGGTATTTTGAGCTGTAAGCCAAACATTACCTGCCTCCCTGACACTTTGCAAGGGCTAAAAATATACTTGCTCTCATGTAGAACAAACTTCAGCAGACCTCCTTCAAAAATACATAAATAAATAATGGCTCGGTCCAAATAAAAGCAATAATAACACCATAATCTGGGATTTGGACTTAATCCAGTGTATAATGGTGGCTGGAGCCAGAATAGGGTCACACTCTCTTTGCTTCCAGCAGCTCCACCCAGCAGAGGCAGCAGCAACAGAGGCAGCAGCAGAGGCAGCAGAGGTAGCAGCAACAGAGGCAGCAGCAGAGGCAGCAGCAACAGAGGCAGCAGCAGAGGCAGCAGAGGTAGCAGCAGCAGAGGCAGCAGCAGAAGTAGCAGCAGCAGAGGCAGCAGAGGTAGCAGCAGAAGTAGCAGCAGCAGAGGCAGCAGCAGCAGAGGCAGCAGAGGCAGCAGCAGAAGTAGCAGCAGCAGAGGCAGCAGAGGTAGCAGCAGAGGCAGCAGCAGAGGCAGCAGAGGCAGCAGCAGAAGTAGCAGCAGAAGTAGCAGCAGCAGAGGCAGCAGAGGTAGCAGCAGAAGTAGCAGCAGCAGAGGCAGCAGAGGTAGCAGCAGAAGTAGCAGCAGCAGAGGCAGCAGAGGCAGCAGCAGCAGAAGCAACAGAGGCAGCAGCAGAAGTAGCAGCAGAAGAAGTAGCAGCAGCAGAGGCAGAGGCAGCAGCAGCAGAGGCAGAGGCAGCAGCAGAAGCAGCACAGGCAGAGGTAGCAGCAGAAGTAGCAGCAGAAGAGGCAGCAGCAACAGAGGCAGCAGCAGAAGCAGCAGAGGCAGAAGTAGCGGCAGCAGAGGCAGCAGCAGAAGTAGAAGCAGCAGAGGCAGCAGCACCAGAGGCAGCAGAAGTAGCAGCAGCAGAGGCAGCAGCAGCAGTGTCCTCGTTTCTGCTGAGCAGCTCGGTTTCTGCGCCGTCATGGCTGCTTCTCCAGCTGTCAGGCAGCGCTGCAGCTCATCCTCCCACAGGTTGAGTCCTGCCTGCGCGCTGACAGCCGCGGCTGGAAAATTACAGCCTTCAATTCACCATCCAGCTGTTCCAGCCGAGGCTCCTCTGTCTCACCGAGATCTGGATCTGAGCAGATCTTTGTGGAGCTGGAACAACATCAGAGCCGTCACAGTGATCTCCAGATGATCTGTCCGCTGTGCGCCCACAGCTGCTTCTCGGTGCAAACTGCGCCGCACGAGCGCACCCTAACCCTAAAACAAGGAGGGGGCTGCATCATAGTTGGGGTGATCTGCTGTCACGCAGACAGCCGCTGGATTGTGGATGAGCAGCTGGGTGGGAAAGACTGGCGTTCAGGTCAGAGGATCTGCGTGCTTAAGATCACAGAGGTCCCATCCCAGATTCTGCTGAGCCCTCCTGCTTGTAACATGATCGAGAAGCTGCGCAGATGCGTCTAGTCCCACACTCGGTAAAGGTGGACACGTACCTCTCTGTGGAGCTGTACCGTGAAGACCTGCAGCCGCCGCGCTGTGGTTCCTGCGGCCTCCACTCATCGATGAAAGCAGCTGTCAGCCCGCAGGTCACCGCAGCGCACCTGCCCGGCTGCCAAAACACGCTCCGACCCCCTGCGCGCGCCCCTCAGGCCCAAGCGCGCGACCGAACCTGTACTCGGTCGCCTGCTTGCCTGCTTACATCCAGGAAGCTGCGCGTGCTCTCCGAGCTTGCGACTGCTCCTGCTGGCTGCGTCACTGAGACCGTGCTGCCTTCAAGTGCACCTCGGAACTCAGGCACTTAAAATTTTTTGGTCCAAAAATTCGGGGCCCAAAATTAGTTTTGGTTGAACTTGAAACGTACATAAAATCCTTAGGATATATCAAAATATATATGTGAGAAAATATATAATATGTTAACAGAATTTCAAATAGATGAGAATCAAAATATATGAGAAAATTATACATACTGTATAGCTATGTAGGGTGCATTTATGTGCATTCACTACTGGGTAAATTACCTTAAGAACAATTGATTACTTTACTTTAGTTATTGAATGAAATTGTAATTACTTTATTTTACCCATTATTTTTTTTTTCAAAAAGTAACTACTCGTTACTTTACTGGTTTTTCCACTCATACAAATTCTCAAGGGAAATCAGCACAAACAAGATCCTCTTGTCCTTCATTTAACTATATTTTTAAATCAATGACCTCGTCCAGAGTATCAACATGGTCAAAGACATAACCTGATTAGAATTCAGACAACAGTGTTAAAAACGACACAAAGTTACAACACATGTTGCTCAAAGTGAGATGTGGCACATAAAAAACTGTTACAGCTTTAGTATTCATATCTATAAAGTGTAAAAATAAGTCTTTTGAAAACATAAAGAACTATTGATGGCTCCAGCTGTTTCCTTTTCCTCCTCAAATGCAAAAAAGTCCCTCTGACTGTTTCCTTTGGCTCCCAAGCGGCTCTTCAGGTTTTTCTGTAGCTTAAATTCATTTGTTAACAACAATAATATAAAATTATCCACAAAATAATTAAATTTGTTTTTTCTTAATATATCTTTATTGTATGGATATGCTTTCATTTATTCACTCCAGATAAAATGTAAAATGAAGTGATAAAAAAACTATTTATAATTGAACTTTTCACGTTATAAATGGCCAGCTTTTTCTTTTTAAACAAATTTAATCTGAAGAGACTTCTTGTTGCACCTCTCTCTCCTTTGCGCACGCGCGGTTCCCAACCTGGCGGTACTTGTGCGGCTGCGCAGCATCTGTCGCCCCTCCCCCTTCCGCCCAGCGCAAACCATTGACTGTCAATCATTTAAAGCAAACTGACATTGACCGATCACATGCAGCTGAGAGAAAAATACAGTTGAAACGGGGTGAAAGAATATATAACGGCTGACAGAGTTTCACGGGCTCCGGGGCAGGTCTTTGACTGGCTGTTGCTCACCAAAATGTGAACTGTAATTCATCATTACGTTCCAAAGTTTCTGACAAAGTAATTAAATCACAGCAATTCGTTACTTTTTTTGTAATTAGTTTGACTCTTAAGCATATCAGAAAGACAACTGTTTTGCTTTGATTTTATTGATGTTTTGTTTTATTAAATGTTATTTTGCTAATAATTCTGAAACAGCTTGAATAAAAGTTATTTAAGATAAAACTCTACCTGTAAAATATTTGAGAAAATCTTGCATTGATACATTTGTAATTATCTTTTTTTACCATCATCTATTGTTCTGTATTTGTTCCTCCTAGCTGGTAATTGTTCTTTATTTATTCATCGAATATTGAGCCAAGTTCACACCTTCAATTCAAAATAAATAAATTCAGGGCCCAAGGGGAGTGAGTGAGCCCTCCGCATGCATCGATCACAACACCTGTAAATATATAATATATTTGTTATTGTTCCCTATTATCCAGTGTAACACACACACTTACACTCCCTCCAACATGTGTGAATGTTGATGTAGGAGCAGCAGCAGCATCTTAACCCTTTAACTATTCAACCAAACGGTAGAGCAGATTTAGAAAACGTATTAGTAAAAACATTGATTCTGTATATTAATCCCCAACAGTAATAAGCAGCATAAAAAATGTTTCAGTTGATTTTGTTTGGATGGGTGGTTAAAGGGTTAACGATATGCTGCATTAGTCTTCTACCCAAACATTCTTCTGTTTTTTTTTCTCAAATAGTGTACACACTGGATAAATAGATTAATGAGTTAGAATCATTGTGCTGGTGATGTCTCCACTCCTGCAGATGCTTTCTCCTTAGGATAGCAGGGAAAAGAACATGAAGTTTCATTCTCCTTGATTCTTGAAGAGAAGAAAGAATGACAACAACAACATATCCTATCATTATACTGTAGCTGCTCCCATTCCGGCCATGTGTGAATGCTGGATTGCTTCACTGACATTGCGGGAAGCCCGGAAAGCGCAGGTGTTGAATTGATCAATAAAAATCCACTTGTTTCTCAACACTGTGGCTTTTGTCTTCAGGTTCAGTGAGAACACACTAGAGTGTCTGAGAAAGAAGAGAGTCTCTGAGCCTGTTACGGAGATGAGCAGAAAGACCCAACGCTTTACAGAAACTCCTGAAAGTTACAGGACGGTTGGAGCTGGGCTTTCCTGGAGAGGCTTATCTCTCGTCCTGACACCCACATGCAGTGTCATCATGCCAAACCCAAGGTGTCAAAAAATTAAAATAAATCAAGTTAGTTGAATAGGCTGATTATGTCGTGGGTTCATGTTAAATACCCCACAGACCAATGAAAAATGGAAAACAAAAAGAACTGAATCTCTCAATTGTTTCAACAAGTACACATTTTGAACAGGCTCTGTTCAGGTCAGCTGACCTTCCACATCAGTCTGCCTCCTCCTGATAGTGGCTTAAACCCTGTCCTCTCTGCTGTAACGCTTGCGCTATCCTTGGCACTTTAATCCACTTTCATCTAGACCCACTAGACAGTGCACTGAACCTTTTTTCTTCAATGACGATTCTTTCACTGGTGTCCATGGATTACATGGACACTTCACCATTGCCACCAAACGTCATCAAAGGTCATCTCATCAAACTTCCATCCTGTGGTTGGCTGATCACTTAACTAAACGTAGTCCTCAAACAGTATTTGGACAATACCATGTTCTTAAAAAGGAATTAATTTTTTTTATCTTACTCTGATTTTTTCTCCATTTCTTGCTCTGAGTGATCCCTGTTTCCATTAAACAAAACTCTTTGAACATTTGAATCGTTAGTTCAAAAGGGGCCCAAGTCCCCAATTTTTCAAAATAGAGATATTATATGTTCTATGGTCTTCAAGGGAAAAGCTATCTGACTATGTGCAAAAAGTCCTTTAGTCTGTTGTAATTATTTGACTATGCTTGACATTTAAAATGCATTGAGTGCAAAATTCCTGGACTTGGGCCTCTCTTTCATGGGGTTTGCTTTTTCCCATAGATGGCAGCACTAGTTATCCAATATGGCAGCGCCCTGTTGCTGAAGAAGGGCCCAAGTCCAGAGACTTCTAGTTTGCTAGTCTCTGAAATTATAAAAGTGAGGTGCTTCATATTATAGCATTTGTAAGTTATGAACTGGTGCTAAATGTGGGTAAAATGTTAATCATTTGGTGTAGCCTCCCTTTTGCCATAACAAAATCATTTCTGAAAACAAACCTCTGGACTTGGGCCCCTTTTGAACTAACCGATGCAATTGAAATACAACACGACGAAACTTCAGGTTCTTAACCAAATCATTTGAACTGTAACTTATTTCCACTGACAAGAGTTTTTAAACCCACAAACAATCTCAGCTTTGAAATGTTTTGACCCAGATACATTGCTTAATTTCAATACAACCTCTATAAACTCATCATGAGGGATTACTGGTGACTTTTTCTAACAACGTGAATGTAGGGCAGCTTTGATCATTTCTTAATTATCCTAATTTTCTGATTCTTTCATCGGAACATAAAGCTGGTATGATTCTGGTATAATTGTATTGAGGACATGGCCTGATGAAGGGAACATGAAATTCCCACGCTATATTGTTAGTTGCCTGGACAGTCAGAGTGAACAAAACAAATCCTTTAGCCTGTTTCATAGGGAGATACCTGTGTCACATTCAATTTTCTGAATTATATTACTTCTTATTTTGTAGTTGATTATTGCATTGGCTTTTTTGCACACTCTGTTACTGTCATATGCTTTTGTCTGTTTATCTATCTATCTATCTATCTATCTATCTATCTATCTATCTATCTATCTATCTATCTATCTATCTATCTATCTATCTATCTATCTATCTATCTATCTATCTATCTATCTATCTTGCTTTAATAGAAAAATAAGTAAATAAACAAAGTCAAATCCATTGATATTTGAACCCAGTGGAACTCAGAAAAGGTTGACATAGCAGAGCGTCTGATCGTTCCTCACTCTTACTCAGGACTGCTTGTTTTTTCAGCGTTTGTTTGCTGCCAAAATTCTGAAGTCATTCTCCTTCTGTTATTGACCTGCAGGGCTGCTCAAACCGCAAACTGAAAGTAAACGTGCCAGTTCTACCATGTATCACAATCATAACATCTCTGGTGACTTAAATGGAAAAAAAATGTTTACATTTTTCCCCCCAGACCACACCTGTTTTTTAACTAAGCTTTTACGTTATATTGTTATTTACTATTGAAGGTGAAATATACGAGGTGCAGTGAAGGTCACATCTGCCGGGACTGAGTGGGCCCTTACAGCGGCAGCTGTTGTGTGATAAAGACATGCAGCTTCCGTTCATTCCCCACACAGGACTCTAACGTTACCGTTACTTTGGCGTTGGCATTCTATGCTTGTCACGAGACACCGAGTAGGCGCGCGGCACCTGACCGCAACTACAGCTCCGAGTGCGCATGCGCCGGGGTTTTCCCACCTCGCTGCATATTAAAGGCGAGAAGAGGAGCGAGCCCCACACCCAGGAGATCAGTCAACCATGAAGAACTTTCTCATCACTCAGGTAAGACGTTTCACCTGAACTCCGCCGGCTCTCACCGTCTCCCGGCGGCTCTGTCTGTGCTAACGAGTCACGTTCATGGATCCGTGTCGCTCCAATAATACCTTCATCTCTAAAGTCCCCCCACCCCTTCCTGCTATCTAGACCTTGTGGTCAACGCATAGATTTCCATTACTGAATATTTTATCCACACCTGCAAATTCCTGGAGGTGAACCCCCACACTTATAATTTAATAAGATAAAACTTTCCCCTTTTGCTAGATTTGTTTAGATCTCACTTATTCTATTGCATTTTCTTTCCTTTTTTATGTGTTTGAGTAGTGCTATGTGTTTGATGGTTTGTAACATCTTTGTACAAATCCATTGCAAACACAGGTGGTTTCCCTTAAAGCCTCCGGAGCGCACAAGGTCGTTGGTCTGATGGAGAACTTTGCCTGGAGGACCTGCACCTCCGCCCGCCAGCTCTTCTGCCTGCCCTTCCAGTGTGCGCCCTGTGGAAACATCTCATGCTGTGCAGGTAAAAGCGCCGCCCCACTGTGCTTCTTTGTCTTGGACATTTTTTTAAGGGCTTTGGTTTTTCACCAGTCACATGTTTATTTACAGATCAAACCCGTCAGCTGGAGCCGGAGGAAAACAAACAAGGTACAGTACGGTTTATGATGGTATAATAACTGAGATTAGTTTGGTTATCTTGACATCAAAAATACACAAGTTCTCATAAAACCAAGGATTCATGTCAGATGGTTACTTGTATCTGTACACTTTGTAGAAAGTACTGAAAAGCAAAGCCTCAGGAACTTCAACATACTGGAATTCACCCCTGCCATGATGTCACATTTATTGTCCCTATAGACCACTCACCGGCAGTCCAGAGTGTCCCACCCACCATCCTGATAGTCAACATCAGCAACTCCACCCTCATTGATTGCGTCATCGGGGATTCCGGCCCGTCGGCAGCGGCAGAACGCCGGCCTCTGATGCAGGAGCCTGAGCTCCAGAAGCACGGTTAGTCCCCCCAAAAGGAAAAAACTGCCCTTTTTAAGAGATTTTGAAAAGGGTTTTCTTTTCTCTACCCATCTTTTGCATTTGTCTACAATCTAACTATTTTCCTGTTGCAGCTAGGGTGAAGTGTGGCTGCAGCCAGAAAGATCAGGCTGCAACACAAAGCCTTCCTCCTCCTCCTCATCCTCCGGTTTGTCCCGCTTTACCACCACAAGAGCAGCTCAACATCAGCATTCAGGGCTCGCATCTCAACCATGTCATCATCGGAGACAACAACCACATGCACACTGAAATGAGCCAGAATTTAGACGGAGACGAGCCAGGATTTAGACTGAGACAGAAACGCTCAGAAACATTCATCTTTGCAAATGTACAGAAAAGCTCCTTCTGAATGTTTTGAATATCCTCTGTTTTTTTGTTTCATTTTCTAAACTTCCTGTACACGTGGTTATTGTTTTAATGCTGGACACAGAAAAATATTTACTATTTATGATCAGCAGAGTTTATGAAGACGTCAGACGTTCCTTTTTTTGTGGTTTTTGTGACTAATGTCAGGACCTGACCACAGGTCTGCTGCTGTCAAATCCCAGAAAGCAGATGTAACTTTCCTCTAAGTATTTCTCAAAACTGGGTCTTCTGTGACATGTTTGTGTAAAGCTGCTGGATCAGCTGGAAATGTTATGCTGTTAAAACATAAAAGTTTATTTTTTTATTGTCTATTATATCCAGGGAAACTCATGAGGACTTGTATGGCCTATGGTCAGAAACAATAGATTTCTTTCTGGTATTTATTCTAGCAGACTGTTTATAATATCTTTTGAATCTTTGTAAATGTTAATAGCTATGAACTGTTTTTCAGTGATAATATTGTGTTTGTTCATGTCTTTGTGTTGATATTAATGTTCTCTGAACGGCTTTGTTGGGTCTTTAGTGAAGGTTTTTGTTATTGACAGACATGAGGTTTTCACAGGAAAGACGGATTTTTCTTTCTTTGTCAATTAGTGAATAATGACCTTTGAATAAAAGAGGTATTGAAGAAAAGTCACTTCTTCTTTCCTTTCTTCTTCTTCTTCTTGCCCTTCACGTTGTCTTCTGTTTTCCTGAAGGGGCCCAGGCCTCGGCGGACCATGCAGCCCCTCCACCAGGCCTGGACCTGGACCAGATGTGTGTGAGTCAGCACAGATGCATCATCGCTGAGGCTCCTGAATTCTGCACTCTCACTGGATTGTGTTACCTTGGTAGCAGCAGTTACTTTTGCCTGCTCTTTCTGCAGCCTCTGCTGCTCCACCTTGTCCTCCATGACCAACTGTTCCATCTCCCTGACCTGAAAGCAGCAAACGCTTATTTAGGAGAAACCTGTGCAGCACAGGCTGCTGCTGGACGCCGAAGCTCACCATCCTCCTCATCTCCATCAGTTTATCTAAGGCCAGTGTTTTTTTTCTGGAGACGTCATAAAGCTGCTGCTTCTTCTCATTCAGCGACTGCTGCGTCTGCTCCTTCCGCATGTGCAGCTCCTTCTGCACCTCCTGAACACAAATAACACTAAATGAGCTGCATTAGTAGCTGTACATCCATGACGCCAATCTCCTGTTCCACCACATCCCAAAGGTGATCTACTGGGTTGAGATCTGGAGATTGTGGAGACCGTTTGAGTCTAGTGAACTCATTGTCATGTTCAAGAAACCAGTCTGAGATGATTCCAGCTTCATGACATGGCGCCTTATCCAGCTGGAAGTAGCCATCAGAAGATGGTTCACTGTGGTCAGAAAGGGATGGACATGCTCAGCAACAATACTAGACTGTTATGCTGGAACCATGGTCAATTGGTACTGAGGGGTTCAAAGTGTGCTAAGAAAATATCCCCCACACCATGACACCACCACCACCAGCCTGAATCATTGATAAAAGGCAGCATGGATGGATCCATGCTTTCATGCTGTAATGCCAAATGTTGCAGCAGAAATGGAGACTCATCAGACCAAAGTATTTCAATTCTTCTGTTGTCCAGTTTTGGTGAGTCTGTGTGAATTGTGGCCTCAATGGCTGACAGGAGTGGTACTCGGTGTGGTCTTCTGACCATCTGCCTCCAGGTTGGACGTGTTGTGTGTTCAGAGATGCTCTTCTGCAGACAGTGGTTCTTTGAGTTCCTGTTGTCTTTCTATCAGCTGGAACCAGTCTGGACATTCTCCTCTGGCATCAACAAGTCATTTCTGCCCACAGAACTGCTGCTCACTGGATATTTTCTCCTTTTCAGACCATTCTCTGTCAACCCTAGAGATGGTTGTGGGTGAAAATCCCAGTAGATCATCAGTTTCTGAAATACATAGACCAGCCCGTCTGGCACCAACAACTATGCCACGTTCAAAGTCACTTCAATCACCTTTCTTTCTCATTCTGATGCTTGGTCGCAGATCGTCTTGACCATGTCTACATGCATAAATGCATTGAGGTGCTGCCATGTGATTGGCTGATTAGAAATTAATGTTAAAGGGCAGTTGAACAGGTGTGGGTGGTGAGATTATAAAAGATGGTGCATATATCTAAGAAAACATGACATACAACAAGGTGCTTTGTAGAAAAAGGATAAACACTGAAAAAACAACCAAATGTTTATTAGTTGACTTTTGAGGCAAAGTGGAAAAGAACCTTGTGACTAAATAACTCCTGGGATAGTATGACGTCACGCATGACCTCAGATAGTTACCAGAGTTTGAAGACAATAAGTGAAACATTTAGTGACACTCGTCTGTTAAATTCTGTACAAATAGATCCATTTCTTTGCTCCAGTCCAGAGATCCATTCTCTGTGACTGGAGCTAACATCAACGCATGATGCAGTCTGGACTGACCTGGTTCTGGTCCAGAAGAAACTTCTGGGACTCTCTGTGTACGCGCTCCTCCTCCCTCAGCCGTTTCCTCACAAACTGAAGAATAAACAAACGAGAAGACAAAATTAAGAAATAATCCAGTTGAGTACATGATAACCCAGCGTAAAATGATCCCATAATGCACCTCCAGCTCCTTTTCCTGCAGAGAGCCAGTCTGCAGCGTCTCCTCCTGGATCTGCTCACACTTCTTGTGGTTTTTCTCTTCACTCGTCGTCTTCTTTGCATCGACCTGCAATGCCAACTTTTTCTGCTGCAATTTCAGTTTCTAAAAGACAAACGACGAGTCACCATAGATGATAAACAATTAAATGGCAGCCACTAGAAGATTCTCACTTTTATTTCTTTATTTTTTTCTTGTATTTCCTGCTGTTGTCTCATCACAGTCGTTTTTCTGTCCTCCAGTTCAATTTTCTCCCGTCTGCATGGAGAGAAAACATTGTGTTGTTTAATCAGGCCTAAAATGTGGTTCAATTAAGAAAAAATATTTAAAAAATAAAAACAAACAACAAACATTTTCTCTGAGAAAAGCTGCAGAGAGCTGAAGCTTTGTCTCTTCTCAACTTCATGGCACAGATGAGAAATCTCCTGTGACATTCGTTTGCTGCAAAATTAAAAAAACAACAGTGTCATCAAACATGGCATTTGATTGACAACTGCTTAATGTGGCATTGAAACTCAAATTTGGCACTGAAAAATGACAGATTTGACATAATAATGACCTGGCTTACATTTGAAACCACATATTACATATTCAATAAAATGAACGTACCTTTTAAGCTTATTTATGCTGTTTTATCGTAACCATGTCTGTCATGGATTCTTTTTTGTTTTCAATCGAAGGCGTGTTTACTCACCACTCTGTCACCAGCTTGATCAGGCTGGATCTTTCCTGCACACAGTAGCAAGTAGGATTTACAGTACCAGCATTCACATTCACTGTGTCATTTCAGTTGGCGGGAGCAGAGCTCACCTGTGCAGGTGCTGCGTCTATCTCCACGCTGACCTTCAGTAGGATGCTGTGCTCCAGCGTCTGCAGGCGATGTGCAAAATGTTCGAGAGCCGCTGCAACACGAAGACTCTGGATCTCTGACAAAGACATTCTGTTGCACAGACGCACAAATGTGTGTTTTCACGCTTACGCTAACCCCAGACGATAAGGTAGCGTGTTTAACGTTCACATTTGAATTATCATCTACAACCATGGAGGAGAGCTGCTGCTGCTGCTACTACTAGCTAACTCTGCTCTTGTTTTTCATTTTCTCCCTGTTAAAATGTGAAAAAAAATCAGTGACCTACGTTTGTTTTCTTGTGACTGATGTCTGGAGCGCTTCCACTGTTGGTCTAAGTTAACACAAAACGATCAGGATCAAATAAAAGAAGAGCTCAACAGTAGCTCTGACTCGTTTGACTGTGTTACCATGGTAACGAGACGCACTCAGGCACGTGCCAGAGCGCCCTCTTGAGGTAACAGGATCCGACTGTCATTTAGTTTATGTTGTTGTTGTTTTTGAAAGAAAAATAAAACTGTATTCTGAATTTGTTAAATTAATGAGGGGAAAACATGATAAAAGAAGAAAAATAAACAGATATGATGACTAAATAAAGATATGACAAAAGTCAAATATTTACTTTAAATATATTTTAAGTCAAAATATTACTAGAATAAAGTCGTACATTTATTCTTTTTTAAATCAACAATTTATAAAAAATAAATCTGTGTAAATTTATGCTTCAAAAATATTTACAAGGAAAATTCATGCTTTTCGATAACAAATCATACAAACCTTTTAATTTGTTTCAACGGACAATCAAACGATACCTGTTTGATTTACAGTAAATTGCAGATATTCTGAGAAATCACGCGGACATCACACGCAAGAATCTTTGGTGAAAATCAACTTCCGCTTCCGGTATGTAGAGGAGCTCCTTCCGTTGTGGTTACGGTACCAACACCGGTCGTTTTCTGCACTTTTGGCCGCCAGGATTGCCGAATCTGCTTTACTTTTTATTTTGGGCAAATAATCTACAACTTCATTGTCATTAAATTACAACTTTATATAAAATAAAATCACAAGTTGAGTAATGTAAAATTAAGATTTTTTTTAAATAGTAAATTTACAAAATTATTCTCATAAAGTTTGGACTTTTAAAACTTTTTTCTTTTAGTTTGAGTTTATTTATTTTTTTAATGATGGATTTGATACTCTGTCTTAAATTGGTGTACCAATTAGTTTTGACAAAAAACTGTAAAGTTAAAATAATAATTAATAAATACTTTTTCACTTTAAATTCATTAAATGCTTCCACCAGAGGGCGCCATTAACCCCCTTTGAAGGTGCATCAGCATGGCTTTCTGTCAAAAAACAAAAAACAAAACCAACAGACAAACAAAAAAAGCATGGCTTTCTGTCCAACTCTGAAGATCGTTGCGTCTTTAGTTTTATTGTGTATTTGATCATTGGATTTGGAAAAGGTTTATTTCAAGCAATCAAAGCAAAAATAATACCAAAACAAGAAAAAACAACTGAAATGTATATTTATACAAGATTATATCAATCATAAGATAATTAGTCATAAAATTGATTGGAAAATAAGCATACCTGCACATACACTAGTAAATGATTCAATCATTTTTCTGTTTTGCATAGATCATGACACAATGAAATTATTAAATATCAACATCATCCAAAAGCGTTCAATTTCTTATGATGTATTCATGTTAAGTAGTTTTCTATCACTGTGCTTCATACCAGTTTCTGTTTAAATCAACTCAGCTGCACCGCGTTTCTCTCTCTTCAGAGGAGCTTGGATCATCAAGTAGGCCTGCTTTAGATCTTTCCACATTTTGTTTTTTCTCTGTTTTACGTCAGTTTCTATTGGAGTTCATTCAAGTCAACAAGTCAGGGCTTTTAGTTTTTGGTCCTTCACAATGTCTTGACTGAAAGACTTGACGAGCCTGAAGCAAGAGATCCTTCTCTGAAGGCGCAGCCCTTTTTGACCCAGGAGTCCAGACCAGAGACTCCAGGTCCCACTCACCCTGCAGCCCCCTGCTTCTCCTGTTCACCAGACCCCTGCAGCAGCATCACTGCTGACAGAAACCCGTTAAAAACCTAACTCTTCCACAGCTGACTATGCACCTGAGGAAAAACAATCTCAGTCTACGTCTGCTTTAGTTGCCTTCAAACAAATCAATTTCAATTGCATTATTTCACTTATGGTGTGAAATACATTTTCATAATATCCATCATGTTTTGGATCCAGGATCAAATAACGATTTTGGATTTTGCAGAATATTTTCAAATTTTGTGCCTAAAGGAAAAAGTCTGAATTTTTTCTGCTGAGTCAGCAGAAATTTCAGCAAAGGTTTTTTTTGTTTCCCACGTACATTCCTAATATTTTCATATGGTATGTTAAATCCTTTTGAATAGCATGTTTACGACATTCGGAAATGGGCGAGCTAGCCATGGTCACAACAATTGCGAGCTCGCCAAGCCGTTTAAAATCTACAACTTCTAATTCCAACATTTTTTCCATGGTAGCTCTCCAATGATGCTTGAGAAGTTGCTGGAGGATTTAGGACGCAACACATTTAAATCCCTAGGAGGAGTTTTAATTTTTTAGCAGGTACTAAAGTTTTTTTTTTTTTTTCTGATTCAAGATGGCGGCTTCTCCCCAAAGGTAAGGCCAACAAAACGCCTGTGTTGGTTGTAGACTTAATCTTGGCGACATGTGAAGATTGGTCAAACAAAAGTTTCCTGAAAATTGCCAAATTTCAAACTTTGCCATATAATGGCCGCCAAGCCATAGATCAAGTGGCCATCCCATAATAATTTCAAAACTTCCTCTGGATTTCCCCGACACGCGTGTTTTGGTTTTGTTTGTGGATTTAGAAATGTTTTTGTTTTTTTCCAGCTCATTCATTTTTCTACAGTTTCGCACGCTGTGAGGTCATCGTTTCTTTGGGGGGGGGGGGGGGGTGCCCAAAATTCATTTTCAACAGGTGCTAGGCGTGTTCAAATTTGAGTCCGATTTCGAGCATTTAGCGGGGGCCAAAGGCAGAGTAAAAAAGAATAAACGTAAAAATAAACATTCTGATTGAAATTTAGACAAATTTGCTACCACCTTGAAAGTGGTCCTTTTTGTCTTTTAATTGTCGTGTTTCCATTAGGCAAATTTATTAATTGCAAATCTAATTTGCGCTATTTCAGTGGAAGCACAGCTTCTGTTCATGTCTGTTTGGGCTTATTCCTTTCCTTTGAGGACATGTAACCCTTGTGCTATCCTAGGCACTTTAACAATGGGAGTTGGGTCATCTAGACCCACTAGACAGTGCTCTGAACCTTTTTTCTTCAATGATTTGTGATCTTCACTGGTGTCCATGGATTCCATGAAATCTTTCCACCTTTATCCACCTTTGTCATGGAAGGGAGAACACGTCAATGTAAGGGGGGGGTCATCTAAGATAGCACAAGGGTTAAGGGCTTTTTGTATCTATTTGAGTTTTTTTCCATCTACAAAAACAATGTTGTCCTTGCAGTAACTGCTGCCAGCCACAATAATAATAGAGTTATACAAAGTCATAAAAATGTAAATTAATATTTATACAAAAAAAACATAAAAGAAAAAAACAGCAGTCGCTGAACTGGGACCCCAGCCATGAAGAAACAGAGTAAACTGTTCTTATACTAACACTTTTTTCAACACCTTTTAGAGTTCTTCCAGGTTTCCCTAACAAAACGGACATTGGTTTGTTGCTAAATAAATAAATCTTTCTATTTTTAACATGTAAATGTATATCAGACCAACCCAAATGTCTCTTAGACGATCCTAAACATGCTAACTCTGACAAAAACAGAACATTTTCAGAACTTCTAAGATTTATTTTCAATTTGAACAGTTAAAACAAACCACAAGAATTATTGCATTAAAGTTTATTTTTGTAGTCACCATTTGCTTCACTCTGCAGGGCGTTAAAGGTTCACGGCAGACTGAATACCAGCTCCGCTGCAGTACATGCATGAATCCGTCTGTCCCCGTCTCCCCCCCCCGCCCCCCCCCAGCATCAGAGACAAAACATGAACCGGCTCAACAGAAATGTGTCCAAAAAGGCAACTTTTAAGGCAGAAGTCTCTTAAAAGGAAGATGAAGAATGTTAACAGTAAAAATATAAATGCAGATGAGAGTGACGCTTCAGATGACGAACAGAACGTTTAAAGGCATCTGAAAAAGACTTTTCCTTGAGTGTTGAACAGTTTTACCACCGGAGGCATCTTGCTATAACTTTCATGACTCCACAACACAAATCTGTGAGCAAAAGATAAGACATGATCAAAGTCAAATCACATTTTGAAAAGGCAAAACAACATCCACCTGTTAACTCACAAAATCCTTTTTAAAAGGCAAGTTTGTCTCTATGATTTACAATGGTTACTGATGAGACTACAGCACTGACTGAACACTTTCCAGCAAACAGATGGATCAGAAGGTCTGTTCCTAAAAAGCAGCTCAGCCTGTGCTGCACGTTTGATAGATACACGTCCTATGAAATGATGCCTTCTGGGAGTTTATCCCAGCCGTCAAAGTGCAGTGAATCAACGTAACAAATTTAAAGGGAAACCTCCTAAATCTACTTTTGAATTTGGATTTTACTTGTTAAAATTACAATATGAGCTTTACTGAGCGGGAGATGACTGCAACACTTCTGGAGAACGGAGAAACTGGGGGGTTATTTGGCACCGATCAGCATAATAAGTTGATAGATTCTTAAGGGGTTAAAAAATAGGCTCCTTGAAATTTATCTGAAATAAGCTTTTAGCTGTGCTTACAGGTGCTGCAAAGAGTCTGAGCATCCTCAGCAGAAATCCAATTTTCAAGAATTCCATCGTTTACCAAACATGCACGCACGTAAAAAACTAAATTATGAGTTATAAAACAAGCACAGCATCATACAAAGAAGGTCAGTGAGCGTTGGGGTCTCCTCTGTTTTGTGCTTTATTCAATGCCGTGTCACACAGTCACAGCCTACATTTTGAGCATTTTGCACATATGAAATTTTGGTTTTTCGTGATTCATGCATGATCTACGTACATAACTGTTTCTTGTGTTCGTCGATAATCGATGTGTGCAGATGTCTGTCAAGGGTTTAAGCCGACGGGTCTTTATGTGAATTCGGTTTTAAGCAGTTAAAATTTTGGGTCAGTTGAGAATCACACAGTCTATGCGTAATTTACGTAGTTTATACGAAATTATTTCGTGAATCTTGTGAACTGTGCGTGATTTTTAAGAAATGCATACATAAGTTTGTGGCTTTCCACGACCGTTTCACGTAAGTCTGACGGACTTTTCAGGCTTTTGCCAACGACGTATGACTTTTATATCACGTATACGACGAACATGCGTTAAAATGATGTAATTGACGCACAGATCATAAATAAATTGCGTATAAACAGCGCAATAATCACACACGGTTCATGTTCTGCGTTGTGTGGTTTATTCATACTTCTATGGTTTTAACGTGGTTCATTCCTGATACATCTGTGAAATTTTCACATATTGCCCACAACTTTTCTCACTTTTTCCACATAGATTCGCGGATGACCAATTTTCATCTGTGCGACATGCCCAAAATGTACTTAGTGGCTGTGTGACACGGTCTTTAAATGTGGACGTCGGTCCCCATGGCATCTGCTTTGGATGCTGAGTTCAGTCAAATGTCCACTGAGGTCAGGATAGTTTTTGAAATAAATGACATTTGTGAAGGAGAAGTCCTGCCAGGACCTGGGCTTAGCTGTATAAACTCTGTCTGGATGCTGAGGAGTTTACATGAGAGGTGCTCTCATTATCATCCAGGAGTGTATGGGGAGGACAGAGCAACGTTGGTTACATTTAATTCATGTAAACTGAAACATAAACGGTAAATAAAATTATAAATAAACAAATGATTGGCAAGTCTGGCTATATTTTGCAACCATAAATGTACACTGTAAAAAAATAAATGAAATCAAAGATAGTGTTAAAACTCTGTTATTTTCTTCCTTATCCAGTTCAAACTGATGTGTATGCACACTGAGGGATGCAGAACTTGAACCCATCACAGAGCAGTCTGTGCATCAGGCAGTGTTCATGCATCTGCCCCTGCAGCCCGCTGCTGTTTGAGGCTGCTGTGCTCTGCGATCTGGACCAAAGCGGGCCGTCAGAGATGCGCCGTCAGCAGTTTTTGCAGCTTCAGATTTCCTTGATTGTTCGCTCAGAGGGCCGGTACTCCTCCCTGCCTTTAGGGGACGACATGTAGAAGGACTGCGTCTTGCGCTTTAGTCGAGCCCTCTTGGTGGCCAGAGACAGGCTGTGCTTGCTGGAGGAGATTATGTCAGAAATAAACTTCTTGCAGTCCACGCACACCTCCATGGTGGCCCAGTCCTCCGTCAGCTCCGACGGAAGCTCCAGCTCTTCATGAGACTTCAGAGAGCTGTGCTTGGAAAGCCTGCAACAGAATTTCAGCCGCAGGAAATCAAGGAGTTTGACTCGTCTGTGTACTTTAAATGACAATCGGCAAAAGAAAAAGGTTTGGATTTCCTTGGTTTCTTTGTTCACCATGCCCAAAAACCCTAACACATTCCTAACCCTTGTGCTATCTTGTGGGGTCCAGAAGACCCCACTCCCAACGCGTTGGGAGTGGGGTCATCTGGACCCCACAAGATAGCACAAGGGCTAATATGTTCATAGTGTATGTCATATCGTTTCGTTCAGCCTGAGCCAAAGACACAAGTATTACATTTTCCAAGTATTTCAGTAAAAACAAGTTTGAATTCCCCAATTTAGAGATTAAATCTGTTATAGGTACTAAAGGTAATCTTGTTTTAGAAAATTCAAGATGGCGGCTTCTTTCCCAGGTTAAAGGTCAACAAAACTTTGGTGGTCCTTTGCGAAAGAATTATATACTGCAATACACTGGAAAGAATAGCGTACATTAAAAAAAAAGTATTTCACAAACAAACAACTTACGCACATATTTTAAAATATATATCAAAATATGGATGGACAACCTATCTCTGTTTATTGGTTCATATATTTTTACAATCCACTGATGTGCAAATAAACCTTCTTTCATAATTGTTTATATCTTTGTTAAAATTGTTTTTTTTTGTCTGTCAGGCAGGAAATCCAGATTTTGCAGCCTACTTCCTAATATAAAGAGACGGATGGACCACATATGACTATGTAATCATTTATTTTGGTCACATTAAACTTAAATGTTGCTAATTGTAATGAAAACTGATTTACATAACCAAAAAAAGGAAAAATGTCTTTGAGTCATTGCTATTTATTTGTAACAAATTATATAAGTCTATATATTATGCTTTATGTTAAGGTATTTCGTATGATGTACATATAACTATACTGCCTTTTTATTAACATATGGCTTATATGATATGATATTGTGGGATATAATATTATACGTAGTATATCAGTTATAATATATTACAGAACATTTCAACATGAATCAGAATCTATTGTATAGTATATTACCATATATTTATATGCCAATAACTGCAGTATTTTTAATATACTTTAAAAAAAATCCACAAATAAAATAAATTGTTACTAAATTGTTGCTCAATATATTGAGGAATTTTATTATTGTTTCATAAGAGGTGGTTGAGGACTTATCCTTGTGACATATGTGTGAAGATCTGTTAAAACAAAAGTTTTCTTTTCCCATAATGGGAAGAAAATCACAAAACTTTCACACTTTGCCTAAAATAAAGGCCACCAAGCCATAGGTCGTGTGGCCTTCCCATCATAATTTCAAAATGTTTGTTGAATATTGCCAACATGCGTGCTTTGGTTTCATTTGTGAAATGTTAAATATTTTTTGAGCCCATAATAGATTTTGGTCTCATTCATTTTTATGCCGGTTTCGCCTGCTGTGGTGTCTTTTTATTTTTGGTGGTGGTGGTGGTGGTGGTGGGGGTGGGGGGGGGTCATTCACTATCTCCTCTCCAAAAGTCATTTTCACTGGGTGCTGCATGCAAACTTTAGGGAGTTTTTGAGCATCAACAGAGGTGACATTTTGCTACAAAGTGAAGTAAGAATCTGGTCCGTGCAGCGACAGAATAATTAGAATAATTCAGGGCGTCACTGCAGACAGTGGTGCTTGATTTGACCATAGAAAAACTGCCTTGATGCAGGTTGAGAAGCAGACGGGATTCATCATCTGGTCAAAGAGCACTAAACAAATCTCAACACAGGCCTGTTGTTGGTGTGGTTCCTTGCCGGTTCTGCTGCAGAACCAGCAGCACTTGATGTCACTGCGTTGTGCTAAAGTGGGGGGTCTCTCACCTGGCCATGGTCTTGTGAATGCTGTGGCGCTGCGAACCCTCGGAGGATTTATCGGGTTTAGCAGCTCCTCTTGCTTTTCCTGCTGCTTTGGATGCTCCTTTGGCTGCTCCTGTGGAAGCTGGGGATGCCGCTGCTGCTGACGGCCCCGGCTCTGCGGCCACGAAGAGTCCCTGCCCCACAGAGGCCATGGCGCCAACTCTGTCTCGGGGGAGAGTGTTGGTGGAGCCAATGGAGTAGATGGGCAGACTGGAGTATGGTTTGGAAGGCAGCCGCATCTTTCAGAGAACAAACACATGGATGTCAAAAGACAACAGCACTGACATGACGGAAGAAGCTTCGGTGTAGGAACTCCAGCTATTGGTTAAGCTGAAAATTAGGGGTCATTTGAATACAAACAAACCAAAAGAATATTTTTTTAGTAAAATTCTAAACATAAAAAAGAAGAAGGGCTAACATACCTTCTTACAGCACTGAGAACACACTGGCCTGAAAACAAGAAAAGCAGATGAAAATGAAGGTCAATATCCTAAACAGTGATGATAATTATTTCTGAGGAACTCTGCAGAAACTATGTCCTAGAAAATTACACTGGACTTTTTGATTTTGGCTAAAAACTGAATTATTGTAACTAAAAGACCACTAGGAACGTTTGGGAAATAGATTAAAAGATGATCGGAGTGGGACTTAAAGGCCGTGTCACACAGCCATTACGTACATTCTGTGCATATTACACTGATGAAAATTGGCCAAATGTAAATAAATGTGGAACAAATGAGAAACATTGTGGTCTGTACGTGAAATTTTCACAGATCACGAATGAACCCCATTAAAATTATGGAAAAAGTATGAATAAACCACGCGAAGAGCACGTAAACCAATGTAAAAGCCAAAATTAACTAGTGATTCGTGCCTCAATTATGTAATTTTAAAGTGATCTGTGCGTCGTATACGCAATATAAAAGTTATACATTGGTGGTACATGCGTGAAATGTCTGGTAGACACACAAATGGTCGTGGAAAGCCACAAATTTGCATATGTGTCTGAAAAATATCACACACAATTGCGCTAGATTTATGCAATAATTGCGTAGAAACTGTGTAAAATATGCGTAAACTGCATAATTCCCAACCAACCAAAAATTGTGAAACAGCTCAAAAATGAATTTATGTAAAGACCCGTCAGCGGAAACCCTTGATAGACTAACGCGAGAAACACTTATAAATTTACCGATACCCATACCACGCATGTATCACGAAAGACGGAAACGTCATACGTGTAAAATGTAGGTATAGTGACGGTGAAAGACTGCCTCAGATGGACAAAAATAAGAATAAACATGGCGGTAAAGAGATGATAGGTGGTTTACTTTTTGCAGAACTGGCAGGTGTAGGACCAGGTGAAGAAAGAAAACCTCTTGGTTCGACAACAGAAGCAAAGCTGCAAAAATAAAAACACACACACACAAATTCTTCATAAAAATCACAGACCAGGATCACCACAAAGAAAGAAACTCGTTTCTATCAGAAGGAAGGTGCTTATTCTCATTGAAGTTTTTAAGAAAAGGCTAAAGACTCATCTATTTAACCTGACTTTTAGCAAATTTTTTACTAATTCTATTTAATTTTATTTATTTATTCAGTTACCGTAGTCATTTATTTTCATTTATTTATTTATTTTTTATTTTATTTATTTATCCATTAGATTTTAATGTGTTATTTTAATTTATCTTATTTCAGTGTTTTATTGTTACTTGCTTTTATCAGTATGTTTACATTGTCCTTCTTATTTTTATTTTCATTTCTATTTCCGGTGCTTCCTCAGTTGGGACCTTCATTCTTCATTTTTTATTTTTGTGCTTGTTTTTGTATTATTCATTTTGTTTTGTTTTAATGTAAAGCACTTTGTGTTATTTTTTATATGAAAAGTGCTTTAGAAATAAAGTTTGATTGATTGATTGATTGATATGGCATATAGAAGCAAAGTGAACTTCCAATGACCTTTCCCTTCTTCATGGCGTGGTAGACGTCTCTGTACTGCTGGAACTTCTCCAGCTCTGCTTTCACCAAAACCTGTCGGATGTGCATCACCTCCTCCACCGTCAGAGACAGACACTCCACAGGGAAGCAGAACTCCTCCTGCAGAAACAACACAAAGCCCTCTGGTCACAGTTATACACATTTTCTTAAGTACATTACATTTTGGGGCGGCCGTGGTGCAGCGGCAGGGCGGTCGACCCATGATCGTAAGATTGCAGGTTCAATTCCCGCCTTGCACGCCCATGTGTCGAAGTGTCTTTGGGCAAGACACTGAACCCCACCTTGCCTCTGGTGGGAGGTTGGCGCCAGTGTTCGGTCACCACCAGTGTATGAATGTGTGTGTGCATGTGTGTGTGCATGGGTGAACGGGACTGTGACTGTAAAGCACTTTGGGCCTTCGTAAGATGGTAGAAAGCGCTATATATGTATACGCCATTTACCATAACTGCACTCCAAAAAGCAGTTTTACTGCATCCTACGCCTTTAACTTGTCACAGTCAACCATATTTTCAGTTGCTCCTCCTCTTGAGTCTCTGACCTCTCAGCTTTTATCTCTGTTTCTTCATAACTCAATTATGAATCCTTATGAATCTTGATTGCAGCTGCACAAGCTCAAAAACAACAACAGCAGGATTCATACTCCTTTTGACTCAGCCTTAACTGAATCTTTAAAATCTATTCTTAGCATATTAAGCTTCCATTTCCTGTTTTTTTTAGGGTTCCCGAGAGCCCGACTCACCAGAGACTTGGAGTTCTGCTTGGACGGCGGCTGAAACTGCCGCACATCAGTGGGCGTCTCTTTTTCAATGGAGTGTCTCCTCTGGGGGGTCTGTCTCCTCTCCGGTTGAGGTGTGGAGGAGATGGGCAGGAACTTGGGTGGAGCTGATGTTGATTCGTAGAGAATTAAAAAAAAACATTTTGCTGAGGTATCTGTGAAGATTCTCGTTCTTTCAGGATGGCTCCACAGCAGAAACTTTTCCTGTAATTTCTGCTTGAGCTTCAAAGAGAGAAACACTTGTCACTCACTTTTCTTCCCCACTGCAGACTCTGGGGACGTGTCGTCCATCAAAGATGTTGCAACACTGGAGCTGCTTCCTGATTTGGGGGAAGGAAGTTCATCCTAAATGTAGAAAACAATCATCAGAAATCCAGTGATTGTTTGCATCAAAAATCTTTAGTTTCAAAGGTCGTTGAAGAAAAGACATGAAAGCAGTCAGCTGGGATCTGCCAATGAAAGAAGGTCAGTGTTCTAAATGAACCACAGCAGCTCACATTATGTTGATTTTAAAATGGGATGAGTCTCAGCGGCCCTGCAGTCCTTTCTTTCCTGTTCCAGAATGACCTGCTAGCTCAGAGAGGAGGCCAAAGACACTCACGTCGGAGTCGGAGCTGTCCAGCTCAGCCAGGCTGGGAGCCTTCAGGAGCCTCTTCCTCTGAGGAACCGACTGAGAACCGGAGGGCTGCACTCTGGGAGATGCTGAGCCATTGGTGAGGGACAGAGAGCTGGACGTCCTCCTGCCCATGTAGGGGCTGAACCCATCTGTGCAGAGGCACGCAGAAGACAGTCTTTCAGAGGAAAAAGCAGAGATACAGAACCCAAAAGACCTCCTCTGCTGCTTCCTCACACTTGAGAGGATGCTGTTTGACACAGAGGAGGCTGGTTTGAGATTCATCTCGGGGTTAAAGAGGGAGTTGGAGGGGAAGAGCAGCGTGGAAAGTAGATAATGGAAAACTCATTAAATAATTCCTATAAAGAGCTTCAGCCATTATGCTCTGTTTCACAGGAAAAAAATGATCTGAAATTGAAATAGTGACTCCAAAGAAGTCGACAAAGAAGGAAACCATCAGGGATGTTCAGCCAAGACATCTGATTCAGGCAGGAAATCTTGGGAAAGTGCTCTAAGGTTTTAAGCAACAAAATGACCTGCAGAGGGGGATTGTGGGAAATCCTTTAATAGAAGAGGACACAGGCTAATTCTGCTGAAGGAAGATAAACCGCCAAATTTCAGAAATGCAGATTATGACTTTCTAAGAACCTGCATCACAAGAGCTTCAGCTGATCATAAAGACAGTGTGTTACTCTATATTCTTGTTTTCTGCTACACAAGTATTTAGCTTGGAGCCATATTAGTTAGCAGCCAGGAAGGGAAAGAAGGCATGAGGTTAAAGTTTTACAAGGCCTTCCAGTCCACAGCGTGGCTCATACTTTACCTAATCCTGTACGGAACAAATCCTGTGGCATACTGCGCGTTTTGCCAAAACCTGAAAGGGAACACTTTCATCATTCAGTGTCTCTGTTGACTCAGCAGGTAAATGAGAGTTATCTCCAGAAAGAAGGGAATACTTGTTAGCAATGCTTTGTTAGTTATCTGACATTTCCATGCTTCTAGATGAGAATATTAGGAGCTCAAACGTTTGAATTCTCAGATCCACGGTCTATGATTTGGTGCAGCACTGACTTATTGCGACTGGACAACGTTTTATTTTATGTTACAGACGTAGACAGAATATCAAAAACACAGATTTCCCCACAGAAACACAGAAAATGACAAAAATATAAAGATTATTAATACAAGACTTAAATCAAGTAAAACCTCTTCGGAGAGAAACACTGGATTGGAGCAGAGCACCAGGAAAGGACTGCATTTTTTAAAGATTTTATTTAAATACAGAACCAGGTCACTGTGTTAGTTTACTTAGTCTGATCTGCATCCTGTTTAAACTGTTTTAAAAACTCTAAAGCTTTTCTGTTCCATTTCAACCAGCATAGACGAGCTGACAAAATAAAAGTCTTCGGTCAGACAGTGTAACTCTGGGTTACTCAACCCTGGTCCTCGACATCTACCACCCTGACTGATTACCTGGATCAGGTGTCTCAATCACCATAAGGAGACACCTGAGTCAGCAAATTTTCTAGAGTAACTAGAAAACAGGACAGGTTGTAGATCTCAAGAAAGCCCTGGTAACAGTACCCACTCCTGACATAAAGTCTTTTAAAGTAAAGAGTTTCTGGAAAAGTTTTTTTAACCCTTGAAACTTAATCTGGTTACAGACTGAAACCTGAGTCGTGATGCTACGTTCACACTAACCTTGGCAGAACGTGGCCACCCACGTCACACAAGAACACAGATCTAGAAGTGGGGCTGAGGTTTGCTGTGCTAAACTGTCAGAACACTGACTCTCATTCATGGACTGTATAAGAGAACTGGACTGAGTGACTCCTCCCTTCTGGCGTTATAAACAGGAAGTACTCGCTGTCCACCAAAATCTCATAGGCTTCTCTGTAGAAATAAACAGATGTTACTCAGTCATTCTATTGATCAGAATAACCATTCATACTCTGATACCTTTTTGTTCTTGATAATCCCCCCTTTCTGTTCAGGATATTTTTTTCTTTATCACAAGTTATTCAAGTTATAAGCTGACCCTTCAGATGCCTCAATAAAAGTAGGTGGTCTTGTGTTAAACATTCAAAAGATTTGATTGACAGGTTGGTCCACTCATCAAGTAAAAGGTGAGTGGACTTCCAACAAGCTTACTCCTGATTGGCGAGAGTGGTTGCCATAAAAAAGGTTGACTCAGACCGACTCGGACCAATCACTGCTGACTGAGGATGTCTGGCTCCAACATGGCAGCGTCCGTATTGTGAAAAAATGGCGACTAAATTTACTTGTTTGAGCTGGAAATGAGTTGTTTTCTACGGATGATGTCACACACACTCGCTCCAGTTCTCATATACAGTCAAGTCTCGTGTCATTGCCTGTGATGAACAGGTGACCTGAAGTGTGTGTGCAATTGTGTGCGTGGAAGGAGGGTGTTAACTTCTCTGTGTATTGCAGAACATGCTGTTCTGCACACTTATCGGATCCAACTCCCTCAAAGTCTGTGTGCCACATGAAAGACTCTTTTGTAGAACGTTGGTGAAACATGGTTCATGCTTTCCGGGGTGCTCCTTTTCTTTCCTCGATTACATAACTAGAAGCGTGTTTCTGCAGACCTATGCGCTTAGCAAAGGTGACACTCTTCCAGAGTGTTTTGGATTTAACAACCAGAGTGTTTGTTCAGCAGTTATATAAGGAGGATTAGATGTGAAAGGAGAACCCTGCTTAAGACGGTTCATGTGAACCCTTTCTGTCCAGAAACCAGGACAACTCCTTCCTTCCAATGAACGCTCCAAAGATTCACAAAAGCAAGGAGCAGTGCGTTCAAAGGGAGGATGTTTTTCAAATATAATTACAGGGTGACGTTTTAACATTTAAAGCTCCACTTTTCCTGAATTGACACTAGAATCAGTGTTTCTTTCAACAGCTTTGGGGGCAGTGAAGTCCATTCAAAGCCCCAAACTGCCAAAGAGCTGAGTTCAATCTTTTCCTTTTAGACAGAGAGGCTTATGGTCTGAGCAATAGTTTGTGTATGTTTTCTGAGAGTTTTCTATAACGATTAGGCCAGTCTTAACTGTGATCCTTTTGGAACGTCTGCAGCGTCTTCACAGATTCCTCAGGGTATTCCTGAACCCATTTTACCAGCAGATCTTCAGTTTTAGAAGAAACAAAGCTCCAGAACATCATCGTTGTTTTGATATTAAGGCCGTGTCACACAGCTACTGCCTACAGTTTGTGCATTTTGCACGTATGAAATTTTGGCCTTTCGTGATACATGTGTAATACATGTAAATCATTATTATTTCTTGTGTTTGTCATTCATCGATATGTCCATCGAGGGTTTTGGCCGACGATTCTGAGCTTTAAAAAGTTTTTGGTGAGAATTATGGAATTTATGTGTATTTAACACGGTTTCTTTTATGTAAATCTTACACAGTTTCTTACGCAGTTAGAAAATTTGTGGGTTTCCTCGACTGTGTGTATGTCTACTGGACTTTTCACGCATGTATCGCAGATGTATAACTTTTATATCACGTATAAGGTGCACATATCACGTTTAAATTACTTAATCAATGCAAAAATCACTAATGAATTGCATATAAACAGTGCAATAATCACGCACGGTCCATGTTCTACTTTGATTTACGTGTTCTTTGAGTGGTTTGTTTGTACTTTTGGCGTGGTTGTAACATGATTCATTTGTGATACATCTGTGATAATTTCACGTTAAGACCACACCTTTTCTCACTTTTCTTCGTATACAGTGATCCCTTGCTATAACGCGGTTTACTTTTCACGGTTTCGCTACTTCATGCATCGTGCATTGTGTTCTGCATTCTGATTGGCTAAAAAAGTCACTCCACTTCTCTACCTGTGCGTCAATAACGTTGCAGTTAAATATGTACACGTAGGTAAAACAGCTCGCCAAATTTACAACAGATACGTGCAAATCATCTTGCAATTTCGAGTTTCTCTATAACCCATAGAAAAAAGAGCGACAACAACAACAACTGTCAATCACTGTGTTCTTCTCCCGAACAAACACAGCTGCACTGCGGGCTTCAAAGGGTGAAAACACTGCAGAGCGGAGTCAGGATGCAGCGGCTCAAGAGCAGTGAAATACACTATTTGTCTGACCGTACTTTGTATTTTTTTTTAAAATAGTTTTAAATTTTCTCCCGTTTAATCCAATTACTCTCGGGTCGTGGTGGGCGGGGCTAATCTCCGCGATTTGAAGCCTTCTGTTCACATTGATGATTAAAATTATTATTTGACAGTACAGTACAGAAGATATTTGTTGAAAAAACTTTTCTAAAGTACTTTTATTTGTGAAAGAAAATGCTTGAGCCTGTAAAACGGTTTGTTCTTTCTTTTCAATGTATAATAGAGAATTTAATTGTATAATAATTGTTAAAAAAAAAAAGGTTTCTACTTCACGGATTTTGCCTATCATGGGTTCTTTTTGGAACGTAACCCCCGCGAAAAACAAGGGTTTACTGTATTCATGTATGACCAATTTTCATCCCTGCAATATGCACAAAATGTACATATTGGCTGTGTGACACGGCTTTTAGCACTGAAATCCCTGACTTCTGTGGCACAGTGGTTATGATTTAGCCCTTTGTAGGTAAAATTAACTGATTTGAACTGATCCTGTAGATTGAATAGATTTTCTGTAATATCATAGATCAGTAAATAGTTTTGTGCTTTAGCAGAACAGAAAAGATACATGTAACCTCAGTCTGGACTATGAAGGCAGCAATTAAAGTAAAAGAAAAAGAAAAGTAAAATGTATTACTTGTTTATTTCTTTTAGAAAAGAGAATCTGCTAAATAACTAAATGTAAATGTCATATGGTCTTATTTCACACAAATCTAGAAAGGCACAGATTTCCAAGAACCAGTTAGGTTGGTGTTCGGACATTCAAGCTTTCCAGACATGCTTTCCAAATATCATTGCCCTACCCACTGATGATTACATGGATCAAGTGTGTTTAGTCATTCAGAAGATGCCAGGACATGCTATGTTTTAATGCAAGCAGGGATGCATTCCTTGTTGCCCACCCTTGCGTTAACTAGTAGAACCTTGGTTCATACCCACTAAAGTTGTGTTTGACTACTTTAAGGCAATAACACGCTCCAGATGCATCCATGTTTGATCTTTAACAGATTTGATTGTATTAAATCTGTCTTTATGTCTTTGTATTGAATGTTAAACTGACATTTTCTACCTACCTACTCCTGCTGGACCTCAAAACCGTTTCAGACTATACCCAGTATATTTTCATACGAGGTCCTGAACAACATCAGATTTTATATAATGAACCTTCAGTGCGTCTGATAATGTAACAAATAGTCATCTATGCAGCATCATTCAACCTTGTTAGATGTCTAATTGACAAACACTTAACAGTACCATCCCAGTCTGTGTCCGCATATGCAACAGCTGTAGTTGTGTAGTTGTAGTTGAAGGTAGTTTGATACCGTACTTCCATGAGACGGATGGCAGACATTAATTCAAATGTACAGTAAACACGTAGACAAACATCAGAGAAAACAACCTAAACTGACCCCGAGGACCTGCAGTGTGTGAATGAAGAACGTCAAAAAGTCTCAAAGTAAAAAAAGTATTTTACTCTAACTGACATCCCCAACGTCAATCTGTAATTTAGACAGTTGACAAAAAAAACAATTTTGTGCATGTTTATGTATTTACAGTCATTTAAAACTATATTTTAATATTTTATAAAACACAGTCCTAATTTTGATAGCATAGCACAGTATTTCACTCCTGCTTTTAATGGTCAGTGTTCCCCATCTCTCCGTGGACAGCAGACAGCCATCCACAAACACAAAAGCAGACATACAAACGTTTGCACTGGGCTTGTTAAGCTACCGTTAGTGTTGTGTGTTTGTGAGACAACATACAGTAGCAGATGAGCAGCTGCAGCACGCTAGAAAACAGAAAGACTTGACCTGATCTAGCAACTCTGAGGTTGTGACCGGATTTCTTCAATACCCAATACTTAGTATAGACGGTGTTCATCATTTTGTAGAGCTGTCTGAATCTACAATTCCATAATCAGGTGCCCTAGAAATTACCCAGAAGTCTCTGCGAAAAAACCAGTGTGCATCAACGCTCACTAGATTGACAATGTAGACCACAATGCATTTTTTTCATGCGAAAAAAATGTATTCATATTTGATTTTATATACCATCCAAGTTTTCATCATTAGAACACAGTGGATTCATGTACAGTCTTTAAAAAATGTTCATATTTATGAGTTTTAATATTTGGGAAATCAGTAACCTTTTTTCTGATTTGGCTGTCATTGACTTCACTGACAAGAGAAAACAATCTGACTGCATTCCACCAGAAAGAATCAACCTCAAATGTTTTATAAAAGCAGCATGAAAAGGTCAGAGTCAGTGGTAAAGCATGGCTGTCTTTGATTGTGTTCACATCCTTTCTGAAGGGAAACTTGTCTCTGGAGGAATCGGCTTCCAGGTTTAAATGCCCTGGCAAGGTTTCCACTTCTCCACTGCCTCCCAGGAACATCTTCGGGCCTTTTATTCTTTATTCTGCTTTCTCTTGTGTTTTGAAAGGTGAGTGTAAGAGTTGTAAGCTGGAGCCAGGTCAGGTCGCCTGGTTTTTGTTAAGTGGCTTTTCCACAATCAATTTAGTCGCCATTAAAAAACCTACACTGTTACTGTCACTGAACCTTTTGCTCTCATGTGGTCGTGTTTGATATGTAATATAACTGTAAAGGAAAATGTGTTTTATACTTAAGGTTAAAATAGAGCCAGCAATGACAGGTGCGATTGACTATTTTTGGAAAGGTAGGGTTTTCAAAATTGGTTGCTAGAAATCTTCAAATTATCCCAGTTTGTATCAGTGACCACAGGGTTCATCCATCTCAATTGTTCTTCAACCAGGCTGATGGCCTGCATGACACTTAAGAAACCAGATTGTTCAAGAAAGGACACATTAAGCAGGTCACCTGAGTGCAGGTCAGCAGCAACACAAATCTTAACAGGGACACAAGCATCAACACAAAGCTCAAGCAGCCCGGCTGCTGGATGGCTGTGATGAGACTCGCTCTAATGTTTTATTGGGACAGTTTTCTTACCCAGCCTGCCCCTGCGGACTTCATCGGGCGACACCGGCCGAAGTTTCCTCTCTGACTTGATCTCCTTGAGGATCCGCTCATGTAGAGTGGGGGGAGGTTGCGCCTGAGGCTTCAGTTTTCGAGCCGAAACCTGGGGGTTAGAGGGTATAAAATGAGTAGAGCACAGCTCTGCGTGACACAGACACGCTTATGACACATGAATGAAAAAGCAGTTTCAAAAGAGCCTCGCTCCAATGTAGATCCCCTATTTTCCACACCATAAGGGGTACACAACAACAGCGCGCCTTATAATCCAGAATACCTTCATTAATTCTGGTTGCGTTTACCGATGTTAGAGGGATTTTGGGAGATGTACGGCGACCAATCAAAATGTCAGTCTGTTTTTTGTTAATTGTTATTGTAAATACACTAACGTGGCTAAAATTTAGCAGTGTCTGTGGTTTTTTATGTGTTACCAACAAGGTTGGGAGTTAGCATGGTCACAGTAACAATCATTTTAGTAGTATGAGACTGGTTTTCCTTCTTGAAAACAAGGTGGAGGTCGAGGTATTGTGAATATGCTAACGTGGCTAACGCTTCTAACGTTTAGCTTATACAAACAAGTCCTAGAGTTACTGTGAAAGCAGTTAAAAAAGTCTGAAGGACTTAACTCTGACTTACATATAACAAAAGTTCAAAATTAGAGCATTCACCAACGGTGTGCCTTATAATTCGGTGTGGCCTATGGTGCAGAAAATATGGTATATATCTATAAAAACGGATACAAACTGTAATAAAATATTCATTTTTCACTGCTACAGTTTGTTTCCAAAACTTTTTAACCTTTCTGTGTGACATTTGACCACACAACGTTAGGATGAAATACAAATGAAGCTCTATACACTCATGATGTTTGACTGGATCGCCTCCCACTCACAGGGTTCAGAGGGGGTCTGGACCTGATGAAGTCCAGAATGACCTCATGAGCGCTCCTCTTCAGTCTCGGTGGGATATCTCCATTGACCTAACACAAAAACAAAGAAAATATTTAACCAGGAAAGAAATGAAATAGTGTTTCTCATTTGTGACCTGATTTTGTAGAGATGTGTGAAGTGAAGAACTCGTTTCCAAGATGGATGGTCCACCTTACCAACACTTTCTCCTATTTGAATAAAAGCTAGGCAATAATCAGAATTGTAGTGAGACTCTTGACCTTTGGACCAACAGAGACTTAAACTATGTGTTCATTCAGACACAGACTTTGCTCTGGTTCTTTCCTTTCAGCTATAACAACTTCCACTCTTCAGGTAATTTTTGAAGGCCCTTTGAAGTCCAGTTGGATTTTGTTCTCACTCATCTGTAGAAGGTTTACCTGCAGGTCACAGACTGATGTCCAGTCAGATGGGCTCATAATCTTTCTTCCAGGAGATCCTAAGTAAGTGTGTTTGAGCTCATTCCTCTATTAAGATCATAGCGGTCCATGAATATGTCTTGACGTGATGAAGAATCAATCAGGCCAAGGCCAAACAGTGGTGTCTCCAAACTCCACAGGTGACAAAGTGCATGGGGGTTAAGTATCTGTCAAACTCAGGAGTTCTATTCATCACTTCACATCTCCACCGGCTCCACAGCCTCCCCTCACAGATCCGTTTTCTTTGTTCCGGTGTGCACAACGAGGAGGCTTCCGACCCCAGTCCGTCCGGCTGTTCTGCGTGAGCGTGTCAGGTGTCGGGGTCGTCCCCGCACACATGCTTGAGGAACCGGACTCTCACACCTGTTCGGCATCCAATCAGTCAATCTGTTTTAGTCCATCACGCTCTCCAGCCATTGTCGGTTTGTCTACTTCCATGAGGGACTCACCGATCAATGCCAAAGCCTATGCCAAAGATCACCCCAAAGCCAACGCCAAAGCCAATGCCACAGAACCAAAGTCAATCTCTCCAGACAGGGGGCGGGCTTTGGGACGTGCGAATGAACAGTCTTGAGAAACCGTGGAACCAATCATGTGAATTTGTGTTACCAGTCGGGTCCAGACAAACTAAAGGCTGATGTAATTCCAGTTTAATTTCATCCACGGCTAAATGTTGTTAGCACATATTAACCTAATCCCAATCCATCTCCCGGATCAGTTCGGCCAAGAAGAACCCACTGGCCATACATATTTAAAAACCTTAAGCAAACATGCACTTAGTCAAAATCATACCAATAATGAGTCTGTCAGAGCTTGGTTTGTTTACAACGTAACTACCAATTTCTTCTTCTGTGCCCGTACTGTAATTTGTCCAGACCAATCACTATCTTACACGTCATCGGACCAACGTACAGCCAATCAAATAGTGTGACGTCATCATTAGTCGCAGGCCGTGATTGAAGAGGATTATCATCATTACTGTATGGTGTAAAAAATCTTCACATACAATCATGTCAACATGTATTCAACACAACTACAGTTCACACACATATGCACACAAACCAACACATGTAAAGCATTTCATGCTGTCACAAATACCTATTGTGCAAAGGTGAGCTGATACCTGTGCTCAGGTGGGTGTTTATGTTCAGCTGAGGTGGATGTAAAAAGAAGGAGAGTGCCCGGCTGTCCACACACCAAGACCCCTGCCAAAGCGGTAACAGTACCCAGGGCCCCCACACACCGGTACTGTTAAGCAGATAGAGGGAATCCGCCTGCCGGGCAGTTCAGCCAGACACCGGACCAGGACTAGTAGGACCACCACAGGGACCCCTAACGCCAATGAGCAGGGAGGCACAGGAACACGTAGAGTGCAGGCCCCAGCCTAGCCAGGGGTCCAGCCCAGGACCCCACCCCCAGAGAGCCCCCCCAGCCCCAGACGAGCAGCCCACCCCACCCGGGAGTTTTGGGCAACCCCCCCCCCCTAACCCCAGGCACGAGCCAGGGCTCCCCAAGGAAGACCCCCTCCACACGCCAAGCAATCACCCGCCCACCCTGCGGGAGGTTGGGGAGAAAGCAAGACATGGGCCGCCCACCTCTGCCCATGAGGAGCACGCCCAAGAGAGTTGAGGGTCTCAGAAGAACATAGTAAACATGGCCTGACCAGGCTCACCCACAGTTGGAATTTTGGAGGGGCCAGCCCTCAAGGGCAAGGGCCAGAATCCACACCACAGAGACACGGACACCCCCCAGCTCAGGTGTGATATGATCCCCAGTTCATGGTCTTGCTGGAGAACACAGGGGATCCCTCTCCCGGTGAGGAGAGTGGTCGGCCCGGCCCAGGAAGCCAGACACGGCCCCCGTTGCTGAGGGCCCGGTTCCCCCCACCAGGGATTGGGTTGGAGACAGATGATCAGAGGTCCCTCCTTCCTTGTGTAAGGTATGTGCTGTTTGCTTGTGTGTGCGGGTTGGAGTGTATATTGTTGAGGCGTAAGGGGTGTGTGTGATAAAGGGTGCCGCTAAAATTGGCGGGTGGGGGGCTGAGAAACATCTCCTGCTTGCTGGCAGTGATGTACAAGCATCCCCAATACCAAGGGTTCTTCATTTCTAAGGTGCAATTAAAACAGAGAGGGGAGGGGCCCAACTCCATACGGCAACCATGGGAGGGAGGCCACTGCCAAGTGGAGTGACCCCCCCTCCCCATCGCCCTGACATGCGGTTGTAAGAGGAAGGAGTCCAAGAGGGTTTTTAGGAAGTCATCTACAGAACTTCAGAGAAGAACGATCAAACGTATCTTCAACACTGACCATGACTTTGCGCAGCTTGTAGCGTTTGAACCGGATGTCGTCCATGAGCATCTCATAGGGAGTCAACTGATACTCGGTGGGCAGAGGGTTGTACTGTCGCTCCTGCACCTTCTTTAGCTTGACTCCTTCACGAAGGTCCCTCATCACTTGGACCCAGAACCGAGCCTAAAAAAAAAGGGGCTGGTTTTACTGATGGCTACTGAGCTCAGAATTAGTTTATGGAGAAGTCCTCCAATCTCAGAATCATCTCTAACTCTTGGCAACGTCATTCAACATAACCTGTACGAACACCCTATTACATGAATAAACTGCATCAGTGAGGTCAGAAATGTAAAACTCACCCAGTCTGCATTCTGGAGCTCATTCAGGTCTCGCACAGGCTCCTCTGAGGTCTCCATCTTACGGAGGTTCTGCAGTATAACATGATGGAAAAGTCAATCACAGCTGCCCAGAGAGTCTGTGTAATTCTAAAAAACAGTCTCTGTTTAAAGGCAACATATATGACACATCTGTAAAAGAATACACAAATTAACAAACAAGTTTTACTGAATCCTTAACCTCTGTAGGATGCTGATTCAAACTGTCTTAGTGCAGTACGTTTTGCTTAAGGCTGTGCCACACAGCCAATACTTACATTCTGCACATATTGCACTGATGAAAATTGTTCATACGTGAATATACGTGGAAAAAGTGAGAAAAGGTATGTTTTTACCTGAAATATTCATTGATGTATCACAAACCATGTTAAAACCACAGAAGAAGTATGAATAAACCACGCAAAGAACACATAAATCAACAGAAAACATGAACCGTGTTTGATCATTGCACTGTTTATATGCAATTCATTGCATGATATTACATCATTTTAACGTGATATGTACGTTGTATACGCGGTATAAAAGGTAGACATTGGTGGTGCATACGTTCAAAGTCCATTAGACAGATTTTGCAAGCAAAAAAAAAGGACTTTCACATAGAGTTTAGGAAGTTTTACTCTCTTAAGTATGCATCATTCTAAAATTCAAATTTATATTTTATCAGGACAGACCATATAACCCTAAACTATCATGAACTACTTACACTTTAAACCATAAATATGTTTTGATCATCATCTGTTTGTTGGTTTAGATGAAAGGATTTGCTCAAGCACTGCAATTACGTTTGAACTGTTAGCTTTCTCTTTTGATGTAATCTCAGCAGGATGGTCCCGTCTTGTTTTTTTTTTTTTTTTTTTTTTTTGATTTATTACAACATCAGCCTGTTTGTGCCTAACTGTGTGAATGCATCGAGTCAACATTTGGGATTCTCTGCACTTTGCTTTTTGGCTCATTTAATAGTTATTTTATCCATGCTTCTTCCTTACATGGATTACACCACATATACAGACTTCTATTAAAAGTCAAGTAAAACCATTGTTGAAGTGCCATGGATTGAGCTGGATCATAAAAATCTACTGAATATGGTGAATTCTAAGAATTGTAGTTATTTCAATTTTATTTTTCATATTTTCTGTGTAGTGTGTTGCTTGTAAATTTGTGCTTCATGAGTAATAAGAAAATAATTTTTAAAAACAGATTGAATAGAAAGCTTCACATTGGACCTTATTTCTTCAGCTGCTAACAAGAAGTTCATCAAAAGAACTTACCACAATACTATTCAAAACAATAAAACTAGATCCAGCCCTTTTCCTTTTGAATATACCTCCGAAGAAACTTCCTGTAACTGCTGCACAGTTGATATTGTTGAAAAAACTCTTGCTCCTAGCGAGAGGCTCTGTTATTCTGCAATGGATCAGAGAGAAGCCTCCCACAGTTACCCAATGGTACAAAGAAATGTTTCAGATTCTTCCAATGGAACATCTTGAACCCAGAAAAAACTGAGGTCATTATACTAGGTCCTAAAATCCTCAGAGATGCTCTGTCTGCTCAGATGTTCTCCCTGGATGGCGTAAAATTCCACAGTTAGAAACCTAGGGGTTTTATCTGACCAGGATTTATCATTTAAGGCTCACATATGTCACATATTTTTCACCTGCAGAATATTGCTAGGATCAAAAATATACTTTCTAAGAGTGATGCTGAAAAACCTATCCATGCGTTTGTTACGTCTAGGCTGGATTACTGTAACTCCTTGTTAGCAGCGTGTCCTAAGAGTTCCTTAAGAAGTCTCCAGCTTGTTCAGAACGCAGCAGCTAGATTGTTAGCTGGAACTAGCAGAAGAGATCACATCACTCCTGTGTTAGTTTCACTCCATTGGCTCCCAGTTGATTCCAGAATCAAGTTCAAGATCCTCCTGTTAACCTATAAGGCCTTACATGGACTGGCCCCATCATATATCAAAGACCTCATAATCCCTTACCACCCAAACAGAACACTTCACTCCCAAAATGCAGGACTGCTTGTGGTTCCTAGAATTAGTAAAAGTACGGTTGGAGGTAGAGCGTTTAGCCACCAAGCCCCTGTCTTATGGAATAAGCTCCCAGCTCATGGAAGAGAGGCCGACTCAGTTTCTACATTCAAAGTTAGGCTTAAAGCATTCCTCTTTGGACAGACTTATTGTCAGACTAGCTAATTTTCTGAGATTACTTAACCTAAAGTTAATGTGTTTAAATTAAACTTAATAACATTTAGTTGTTAGTAGGCTGCTAGAATTTGAAGCTGGGGTAACTATGGTGCACTGGGGTTCTGTCCTCTCTTCTCATCTACTTCTACCCTCCTTCTCTTCTCTATTCTTGATCATTATTCATCATTTGGTTCTCCATGCCTCTGTTTCGTGCAGTGCGATTCATGTACTGTTCCTCTACTACTGTGACTACTGCTTCTACACCTGGCTGTGGATCCTGTCTTCGGGTCGACTCGCGCCCCCCTACTGTGCCCCCAACTCCGTCTGGATGAAGCTTGTCTGCTGGACTTTAAATATGTAGTTGTAGCGTTAGATGAGTTAATTGTTCTCTATGAGTTCTGGTAATCGCCTGTCCGTCATGGGGGAACCCCTGATGTTTCATCGTTTTTTCCGGAATCTGTTTCTGGAAACAGTTGATTGAGTTTACCCTGTGCTGACTTGTTCATTGTTTTGTTACGTAAAAATTGAAAAAATACTGTTAAAAAAAAACAAAAAACAGATTGAATGAAACTGATTTGAGAAGAGATTTTCATTTTTGTCTGAACGTTCCAGAGGTTTTGTGGTTTGTACAGTGTTTTTTTAGTCTTTTCAAGGTTACTCTCCTAATCTTTTCATTCAGCATACTCATTGGAGTCTGACTTTTTTTTCTCATATTTCTTCAGGCTTTGCAGGCTGTCTGTAATATGCTTAAACATTTATTCCCACACGTTTTTATGTCTCTGTAGGAGGAATAAACTAAAGAATGTCCCTGTACAGTAAGAAATCTTCCCACTGCACATATGCCACATTTTATTCTACTTTTCTTTATTTCTGGTAATTAAACACATTGTTTAAAGTAGAAAAATGTTACAACAATAAAAGCTTTGCACACGATTTTGCTCACAGATAAACAACCCAAAAGACCCGAGGTGCATCTGCATTCCTCAGCTGTGCATCAACAGGGCATTTCTGTGTTTGTCTGCACTGCTGATGTCAAAGATCGCAAATGAGACAAGGACGACACAAAAGAGTCAAACAGCAAATACGTTCCCTCCGGCTGACATTTGCAGGAGACGTCACAGCTTAAAGTTCGATGAAATGGTCACAAGAGCCTGGCCAGCTGACTGTAGACCCACCACAATCCTCTATCTCGCTTTCAGAGGACAGCTTTTCCCACTGACGGGTTACAGAAGGTCAAAATCATGCAGATAACTAAATCACAGGTCAGTGTGTCAAAGCTGCTCATAAGTTTATTTTTAACAATCAATAGGATTATCTGAATGGCACTGCTAATCTGTCTGAAAAAAGATAGTTTCAGGGTTAAAAGCATGTAAACCGAAATTCCTAAATGAATCATTTAACGCTTTAAGGCAGAAAATCTATGACAGGTTTCCAACTTCTGCATTGGAATTTGCAGGTTTTTTTTTAATGTTTTACTTGAAAATGTATTGTCGTCTTCTAATTTTCTCTAGGAACAGCAAATAAAACAAAATTTTCAAACACATAGCAAGACCTTTGCTGTTTTTCATCTATTTTCTAAGAAAGTCCTGCAAAACAAAAGCCAAGTATGCTCTTCATACCTCAAAGGACATTTTATTAATAGTGCAATAGCGAAGTCAATTATGATGTCAATAATACTAAAAAACTCCCTTTTATTTATTTATTTTTACTAAAAAAAATAGTAATAATAAAAAAAGCCTTTTAAACAGTTAATATTTACTGAGCCCGTGTCCTGACATTAAAAAAAATAAAATATATCTTGTTCCCACAAATTAATATCTTGTTCGCACGAAATAATATTCCGTTCCCACAAGATAATATTCCGTTCCCACGACATACTATTTCGCTCCCTCGAATTAATGAATTTGTGCTAACGCAATAATTGTTCACGTCATAAGTCATTCATAAACACGGATGCTCTCCATCCGGCCGCAAAAGCTGCTTTCAGTGGTAACTTCCGTGTCTCTGTGACCCAAATTCGTTATAGAAAGGAAAACGAAAAACAAGAATGAATGTATTATTGTCTCAATGAATATAAGAAAAATATCATTAGATTTAGGATGCCCAAGCTTGCTGCTTCCCCATACCGCAGCAATTCTCTAGACATAGCACCTAGCTGTGCCGCAGAGCTCTTTGACTTGTCATGCGTGCTCATCAGGTATGTGGTATGGGATATTGTAGTTTAGGGTCGAATAGGAATAATAATATTCAGGACTTGTCTTTTATTAACATGCTTGTTAGCAATCACTTTACATCCGTAGGCTACATGCTACGTGTCCCATCGGGCATCACGTTTTCCCCATGATGCATCTCGACCGATCACTGTGTCCCTATAACTTTAGTGTAACAACAGACAATAAGAATGATTGGCTGGTCGTGATACGTGATGCATGATGGGATACGTAGCATGTAGCCTTCTAGCCTTCGAATGTAAAGTGACCGCTAACGAGTAGGATGCTTTTGTAGATCTTTTTAAAATAAATAAATCTGATCTCTAAACATCCTCCGTGTCTTCAATGCCATGTAATGAGACACACACAGACAGAAATGTGAAGGTATCTGCTGTAAATCCAAATATTGCTCACATCCATATTTATGAAACTAGGAGCTATGTACGGTAGGCGAAGCAGCAATCCTTGTTTATGAATGACTTATCACGTAAATAATTACTTTGTTCGCACAAATTAATTAATGCGTGGGAACGGAATATTATTTTGTGGGAACAAGATACTATTTCGTTCGCACGACTTAATTATTTTAAGGGAACGAAATAGTATTTCGTGGGAATGGAATATTATTTCTTACGAACAAGATGACTGATTAATTTGTGGGAAAAAGATATTAATCTGTGTGAAAGAGATATATATTAGTTTTTTTAATGTCAGCACACAGGCTCCGTAAATATTTGATTCATTTTCTGTAAATATTTGATTTCTTATACCAATGTTTAATTTTATAAGGTAAAATGGTTTCAACTAAATCCTCCCTCATCCTGGGGTAGGATCCCTCCTTCATGTGGACACCCCTGAGGTTTCTTATTTTTTTCGGAATCCGTTTTATTTTTTATTTTATTAGGAGTTTTTCCGTACTGAGAGGTAGGGTCTAAGGGCTGGGATGTCCAGTTTAGTTTAATCTGTTTAAGTTAGTTCAGTTCAGTATTTTCCTATTGAATTATGTGAATTCATGATCCTTCTGTTTTTATGTTTACTTTACAATTACCAGTACAAAGCCCATTGAGATGACTGTTGTTGTGATTTTGGGCTATATAAATTAAAATACATTGAATCAAATTGAATGAAATATTTGAATTCAATGCTTTGTTCACCCATTTTTTTAATGAACAAAAATATTAGGTAAGCTATTACACAGTCAGAGGATTTGATTTCCAATATGTGTCCTGGACTTTATTGCACAGCTAGTGAATGTTGCAATCCAAGGAATTTTGAGTGGGAAAGAATAAGGGGCTTAATTTCCAGGAAGTTGCCATTCCAGTTACACAATCTAATGGTTTGTAGATCTATCCGAGTACAAAGAATTCATGACAAAGTATTCTCTTTACCTCAACTTTCCATTGAGGATTTTAAAAAAACACAGATGGTATGCTTATATTTGTCTGATTGCTGAAATCAATCACGGTTTGACATCCTACTTCTTTCCTATATTTTATTGTCTAATTCCTGAAAGCAGTTTGTTGTTGTTGTACTTTATCATATTTTATTCCAAACCTTTTTTGTCCCACTTTGTCTTCTCCACAAAAGCAGTCATCAGCATGTGTCACTAACTTCCAGTTTGTAAAGCATATTACAGAAAAAAGTACATTGTTTTTCACAGGAAATGAACGGAACCAAACTTTAAAAGTCTCTATCTTAAAAAGGACTTGGACCCAGTTATTGGTAATTTGGTGACCAACAACTTTAGAATTTTGTACCCCAGTTTAACTAAAGCTGGCTCTATAGTAGCTTTGGTTAAGCTGCTACAGAGCCAAACAAACCTAAAGCTGTGAGTCTTAACTCTCACATGAACATACAGAAATGACAGCACTGGTTTGAGTCAAGTTTAAAATGATAAAGACAGGTGACTTCTGAGGACATAGGAGAATGTTTAGGGTGTCCTTTGAAGCAGAGAACAGAAAAAAAATCTCTGTAATCCAAAAGCACAATGAACAGTGGCATCCTTGATGTCCAATGTAATAGAACCCTATACAAAACACAGATGCACACCACTAACAGTCAGCTATACTACAACACGTTTTAGGGGCCTAAATCTCTACGTTGTAGAATCAAATTCTTTCCTCAAGATTTCTTAGATGCTAAAAAAACGTTTTTTATATTTGACCACCCACTTCTGTCTGACTCACTGACTGTATGGTGTTCCCTCGTTTGTCACAGCTGTGGCGTTCTAAAAATATCCAGGAAAAATCAGGGAGGTAGGATTGTAGATGTTTTAGGCTATTACACTCCTCCTTCTACACTTTTCTCAGCCAGACATGAACGTTTTCAAGCTTTTCTATCTTGTTTAAACCCTTAAAGGTTCAAACCTTCATTGAAAAATGAGTCCAGGATATCAGAATGAAAATAAAGATCTGATCGCAATCAAAGATTCAAGTCATTCTGGTCTAACTGAATGATTTCTGTACAGGAGACACGGCATAACTGATTGCCAAGCTCAACAATCACAATACAGAACACAGTGCACTTCAAAACAATTGCACTGAAAAAAATCTGAGAAACCGCCAAAGGTCAACCACGATACAGCGTGGAAACACTGTATATGAGAACTGGACCGAGTGAGTGTCACCCGTGGAAAATGGTCCACTTCTGGCGCTCCAACCAAATAAAGTCAATTCCATCGCCATTTTTGTTTTAAACATGGATGCCACCAGATGACGTTGGTAAGCAGTACATGTTGCTCTGAGTCAATGTTTTTATGACAACAGCTCACAACCTCCACTGTACAGCAGGCCACACAAAATCTGTCAATCCAATGGTATTGATAAACCCTCACCCTTTTTTCCTAAAAAACGTCATGCAAACATGGGAGGTGTGGTCTTCAACTTTAAGATGCTCCAACTCAACAAATCAACCCGACCTCATTACATTTAAAACACTAGTTACTACATGACGAATCAGCTCAACAAGTTTGATGCCAATTGACCCGTAGAAGGCGCTGCAAAAGGTGCTGTTGCTGTTAGAACTACTGGAGTGCCCAGATGTTTGTCACATTGAGGTCATGTATGACGTATTAGAATTCTCACTCAAACGCCACCTGGTGGTAACTTATTGGGAATTTCCAACTTTCCTCATTTGACTCTCTCTTAAATAATACGTTTTGGGGGCAAAATCTTTTTAACTCCAACCTAAAGAAATTCTTGAGTCATTTAAAATGGGTCCAGACATTTTTGCTGTGATGTCAACATCAAACATTTCTATTTTTTGTAAAGCACTCTTTTAGAAGCTTCTGTGTGATTGCTTTCAGAAATCAAATGCTACTTATTTAAATGAACTGCAATTCTAGTTTGACTTCCTGCTGTTTTATCACAGCTAAGCTTGCTTTCTTCCTTGGTTTTCTTTCTTGTTAACTCCATTGTTTTTCCTCTGTACTTCGTGATTCCCTATTGTTTTTTTCAATTATTTATGATGTTTTAATAAGGGGAGTGTTGACACTTCATTTGCTCCCTGCAGGAAATGCTTTCTATCCATCTTTTCTCCAACCAGAGTTGATCTGGACAACAAACTGTGTTTAGAAACTAAGTAAACACCACTATAATGTAATTCTGTTAAAAATTAAAAAATATATATTGATGCTTGAAAATCTGTGAAAGTATTTGAAGGATAAGTGTAACCAGTAACACTGATCTGTCAGGTTTTCAGTTCCTCAGTGTCAGGTCATCAGTTCTGCTCTGCTCAGTTCTGTCTTGTCATATATTTATCTCTCCCATGGTTTTGTCATGATGAAGTTTGCTTATTAAATAGCCCTGTTTCAGTCATCAATCCTGGTCTCCTGCATTTTGGGTCCAAACCACCATTGCCTGACAGAAAACGAACAAAGTGCAATTAAAAAACGTTATATTCTTACAATCTTGGCATTTATTTGTCCAAAAGTCAAATATAAGATTAGTTTAGAGCTATGATTTACAAGAATAAGAACAAGAATTTTCATCCAATAGTGAGAAAATTTGTTCTTGCAACAGTAGGGGTGCACAGTTCCCACTGTGGGAAATATTTATTAAAGGCCCTTTGTCAGGCTTTTCTTAACTATATCTAAGATAATATATGACCTTTGGCACACTAAAAAACCATTCTTTAAATGAAATATGAGTTATTTTCACAGTTCAGTTTACTACCCAGAAGTAAGACAACTTTATCTCTGAGGCTCCGCCTCTCGCTACTTCTGGGCGCAGCCCACTTCATGACGTCAACCTAGAGCCGGTCTCAGCAGCGTGTCTGCGTTTCTCCCACGAAAACAAACAACATCCAACTTTTTGCAAAGATGGATGAGAATTTTGTGAATAGAAAATGAAAGCATTTTGCCAATCACCGCTAGCTCCATGGGGAAAGTGGGTGTGTGCGTGTACCCCTGGGGGCGGAGCTGGCAGTACGGACTCTTCCTGGAAGGGGCTGTTTGTCACTTTGTGACATCACAATGTGAGAACCCACTGGTTTTTGTGGATTGGTTTGGAGGGGGTTGCTCAGACAGCAGCTTTTTATAGGAATACTTAGAAATGTGTGAACAGATCAAAATACTGCTTTGGGGTTGTTTATACTGAGGGATGAACATTATAATACACCTTAAAGCTCAAAAAATTGATTTTCATGGTTTAGGCCCATCAAGTGTTTTTATTATTGTTTTAACCTTTTTTTCCACTGAATTTATATTTGTCTTATTTCTACACACTCATCTATCAACTCATTCTAGATTTAAAAGTTTTGTCAACAGCAGGAAAGTCGTTTTCAACAATGCTGTTAAGTTCAGTGAGTACAATGACCGCAGTCCCTAACTTCCTCCATTATAAAGCTCCTTTCTCTGCAAGTTATGCAACCGTCCGACTCCTCTCTGTTCATTCAGAGAAATTTCTGAAAGAGCAGCAGCTCTGCAGGAAGAGACCCTGAGGACGAGCACATGCACTGCTCCTTGTGAGAAACATTCCAACCTACAGATAATGGCTCCTGAGGAGAAATGGAGTCCAGAGGGCCTCCTGGGCTCCACCTTACTGTGTGGATTAAAGATAAAAGCCGGCTCTGCCCAGGAATAAAAGTCAACACTCTTTGGCTGCCTTTACACTGCATGGTTCAAGTGACCCAATTCCGATTTTTTTTCCTCTCATGTGGCACAGATCAGATATGATCGGTAAATGTGTAAGCAGGACAAAAGCGCATGGATTCCGTTTTCTCAGATCGGATACAGGCCTCTCTCATATGTGGAAATAAATCAGAAACGAATCGGATACGTGCATTTCCGTGTGCCATGTAAGCAGACAAATCGGATATTGCCCAGTAAATGCGAGTCGTACCTCAGTGACGTCAATTCAGGACACCACCAACTGAGATCACATGACTTATTAAGGTGCTTTTTGTGAGCTGATTTTGCTGTCAGCATGTTACCTTTCAGCCTCAGGCTTCAGACCGTAGACGGAAACCGCTGTTATGTCCGTTCTGGACGCAAACGGTAACTAATGAAGCGGGACACCGTTTCTATAGAACAGGCTAGAAGCCGTTTATTTCTTTGGGGGGCGTGTATGATGGGGACCGTGTGTGTGTGTGTGAGCGCGCGCTTGTGCTTACGTGTGTGTGTAAGGAGAGAGAGTGAGTGTGAGCGCGGAGCGGAGGAGTGTTGGAGAACCGTAAATTAAAAATAAGGTGTCTCGCCCAAAAGTTTTGGAGTCTTTCTTAGCCCACTCTGCAGGCTGAGGGTTCAGAACAGAAAAGAGAACCCAGAAGAAATCTCCCGTGTGTTTCTGACAACGGTCAGAAAAGAGATGTCATCCCGTAGGAAAGGTTCAACACTTGGATCAAACTGTTAGTACAGCACGTCTGCAAACACTTCCTCATTCAAAACTCAGAGAGAGCCGAGCAGCCCTCCTTTTTCCTCTCCCATGCATCCCCTCAGAAGCGCCCAAGGCAACGCCTCCTTCTGTCGCCGCCTTGCCTCCATGACAACCGCAGTCACAAAAGTCTGAAGGAGGACCGTGGAAGGCGGAAATACTGCTACGTAGTCCTCAGAACGTCTACGTTTGATAGTTTCAGCATTGTATAGTGTAAATGCAAAAATCAGATACGGGTCACTTTTAAAAGATGATGTAAGCGGGTCGTCAAAGAAATCGGATATAGTCAGAAAATCGGATATGAGCATCAAGACCTGCAGTGTAAATGCGGCCTTTGTCGTTAGGGAGAAGTCTAAATGGGATTTTAGGTTTAACCTTTTTTTTACATATTTAAAAAAGATCATATATAATTATTTTATAAAATCCTTATAAAGTTCACTCTACATACTCAGCTGTTAAGTTTAGTGGAGAAAATACAAAAAATCACCTTATGCAACCCTATGTAAAAATGTAGAAGACCTAATTACGAGGCCAAAACAGTCTCTTAATTCAAAATTGCACAGTCTGTCACAAATGCATGCACTCTGATTCACAACTGTAATTTTATGCAAATGTGCAATATAAAATTGGAATTGCACCCTAAAGGTTTCACAAATGCACACTCTGTGTTTCACAAACACCCACATTGTGTTTTACACATGCACACTAATTCGTTCACAAATCCACAGTAAGGGATTTCATACTGCCGAACAGTTCTGCCATCAGTGTGAAAGTGTAGAGAAAATCTAAGGGGCCATTCAATTGACTGAAAACAAACAAGGTTTTGCCTTGCTGATGGGTTTGATTGACAGATTCATTAGCCAATGATGACATTTGTTGGCCTGCTGCATCAGGAGAGTCTCAAAATTCACCGCAGGGATTTCTCTTACTAATGTGGAGAGATTCACATATAATTTCCATGATCATATTACAAGTGTCCCTAAAAATTATGTTTGTGAAGCATCTAATCTGCATTTGTGAAACATTTATTGTGATTTTCTGAAATATTTACATGCACATTTGTTAGAAACAGGGCGGATATGTCTGAAACACTTACTGTGCATTTGTAAACCATTTAGTCTGCATGTGTGAAACACAACAGGTGTGTGTGTGAAACACAAGGTGTGCATTTGTGACACAGACGGCAATTCTGAATTATAAGACTGTTCTGGCCTCATACTTATTGAGTAGCAAAAGGAACATGAATTGATATAAAGAGCACAACAATGCAGGCATATGTGAATCAAACCTGATTAATGAGTCATATTTTCCAGATTAAAAGTCCACCTATTTACTTCTGTTTCTATCTAAGTGTGACATGCAGTGATGGAATAGTCCCTTCACAGAGCACCACTGCAACCTGTCAACCAGCCAAACCCTGAGAGCCCATCCCTGTCCTCCACGCTCGCCATGAGCCAGTTTACAGTCATGACATCAGAATGTGACCTGTGCTGAAGTCAGAACAGGTCCTCCACTGACCAGGAAGGATGGATTTCACTGGGCTGTGATAGTTAGACAAGAGCAGGGGTCTGTCTGCAACCTTCAACGGCCCGTGCATTGCGCAAGTCCCACTTCGCTATTTAGAACAGTGTTTTTCAACCAGTGTGCCGTGGGAGATGGTCAAGTGTGCCGTGGGAAATTGCCCTCATTAACTGATTTAACAACATTTTCCATCTCCAGGATTTCAGTTCTCTGTTCATCCCTACAGGCCCTGATAAAACACTAAGAAATTGGGAATATGAAAGATCGTAAAATACTTTTTTCTTTGTGTTTACTTGATTCTATAAAATATATTTTATAAGGATGACAGTACTGCGATTTAGCCGCAGCTTCCGCTGTGTTAGGAAAATTTCCGCCCCTTTAACTGTCTCCACCAATCAGTCTTGGGATTTTAATCACATGTCATCGGTCTGACCAATCAGAAATGGTTAAAGTCTTCACTTCCTTGTTCTGAATTCTGCTGGAAAAGTCTCTCAGTTCTAACAAAAATACCAGCTAAAGCTCGTCTTTAGCGGTGTAGCTTTCCACAGAATCCGGTGTCAGACCGTGGATCAAGTGAACAAAACAATGAAGCTCAGAGACGCTAGTCTCTCTGCGTTCGGTGGATTATTAAACTACATCTCCCATGATGCATTTGGTTAAAGCGTGTGTGAGCGTCTGGGCGCACGACTCTCTCCTCTTAACGTAGTGAAACCACAACGACCACAAATCAAACAGTTTTTAATTCTTTTAACTTAACTTTGATCACATCTAAAAAAAAACAGCTGCAGCTTCCAGCTTTTTCTGCCACAATTATCACAAAAATGCATGTGAGATCACGGAGGGACTGTAGATCAATACAGACGGAGTTTCTCCTTTTTTTTTTTTTTTTTTCAATGCCGGTGTGCCGCGGGATTTTTGTCAAGGTTGAAGTGTGCCGTGGCTCAAAAAAGGTTGAAAAACACTGATTTAGAAAATACCTTTTATTTATGTTTTTCTGCCATTAAGCCATTCATTTATTAAATGTAGCTTTTTAACTATTTAGAACAATTACATTATAGCCAAATTATTTTGTTCTGTATAACAGCTTTAGCTTATTTGGAGCACCTTCATTGCTTTTCTCCTATTATTATTAACTATAAACACCAGAACATGGGTGTAAAATCCAAGTAAAAAAATATGTATAAAAAGATCAAACAAATATTGTATATAAATTAAAAAAAGAATAAACCACTCTCACAGTAAACTAAAAATCTTTACCATAATGTTTCTCAGTTATCTGACATGTTAACCTAAATTAAAAACTTGATTAACTAAGAAATAATTATCAAAACTATGACTTTTTCAGATTGAGCCAAAATGGAGGAATAAAAGAGCAGCATGTGGCTCCAGAGCACTCAGATTGCAGACCCCTGGACTAGAGTTAAACCATAACGAAACCACAACCTTAAGTTCTCTGAAAGTAAAAGTGAAGCACAAACAGCTTTGAATATTAGTAACTAAAACATGTGACCAACGAAAGACCAGAAACAGAGCTAAAAGAGCTTGAATGCAAATTATGACTAAAATTGTCAGGATCCAGCTCCGCCCTTGTCTGCCCTGCAATCGATCTCATGCTTTTCACCGTGCAGCTGCCTTTACAACGTCCTGCTCACCACCACCACCTTTCTGCCAGAACGTCAGTCATTAGTCAGCGCTCCTGGCTGGCAACCTGTCTGCTGTCCCCTGTCAACCTGCCTCTGCGCTGCATGACCCAGCTCAGCTCAGCGAACCTGCTCCGTCTGACTTTGTTTTCCACCCCCCTCGCTGGGCTTTGGCTCTAACACTGCTGGGGCTCATGTACTTGCTGTGCACATCTGGAATGTCACAGTCCTGGATTCAGTTGGAGACGGGTTCCGGAGTATCGTATTGAAACATGAAGACACTCATGTGACAAGACTGTGATTTGTTATTGTAAAAAGACATTTCCAAAAATGTCCTGAAACTTTCTTGTCAAGGAAATCTTAATTCCTCTTTCCAGAATTAACAGCAACCAGCATTAATTCACAGCTGTAGTCACCTCACAGATCTCCAAAGTATAGAAGAATAAGACAAAAACCAGCTAAATAAAATCATGCCTGACTGTCGTAAACTGGAAAAAGGTCCTACAAGAGAAGATGACTAAGTGTAGGTAAGACCATGTTTGATGAAAACATTTTTATTTTAAGGGACACTTTTTGAAACAAAGAATAATAACAAAGGTTATGGAAGTTTTTTTTAAAGACTACAACTAATTCAAGTCTACCAGCTATGGGGAAGATGGTGAAAGCTCCGAAAACTCACCTCTTTGGCACTCTTGATCTTCTGCAGGAAAGTTCTGAGCTCTCTGGTTTCTGTGTAGAGTGCTCGGCAAACAGCCTGGTAGTGGCTGGGGGCATCCGAGGGGCTGGGCAGGTGAGCCGTACAAAGCTGTAATGAGGAGCGTGAAGCATTTTCAGTCCACCAAACGAAACACGGACGTATGGAAGTTTTTGAGTCCTTATTCGAAGTAAAATGCTAATCTCAATAGACAATTCAATTTGCAATTTGAAAATGCATTTTTCAATTGACAATTCAATATGGAATTCAGGCTTGGCATATGGAAATACATTTAGCAATTTAGATTTCAGTATTAAAACTGAATATGACAGTTTTGAACATAAAATATAAACTAAAAACAAAATCAATTGCATTTTAAATTGTCATGGGTTTTTGATGACATAATTCAGATGACAATTCATTTTGCAATTTACTCTTTAATTTGCGTTTTAACTTTTTATTTTTATGACGCATTTTTCAATTTACTATACAATGTTAGAAAATGACATTTCAATACATGGTTTGCTTTATAGTCATTTTAAAGTAACTTAAACTCTAAAATCTGTTGCACTAATGAATGCAATAGTGTTTTTGTATGGGGTGAGATAACTGTCAATAAGAAACATATGCATAATTACAAAATTGTGCACAAATTAATCCTACATCTTAAAATCAAATATATGAATACAACATTTAGTTTTACGTTTGACATGTCTGTTTTAAATATAATTTTTCTGTTGTGAATATGACTCTTGCTTTTCTTGAATACGAAATTTCCCCTGTAAACTGTCAAAAATAGGTCACAGGCATCTACATCGAGGCTGTGTCCGAATTTGTTCACTACTCACAAAGTGCACTGTATAGTGCATTCGCCATTTTGTAGTGCTGTCTGAATCTACAACTCCAAAATCAAGATCCCTAGAAATATCCCAGAAGTCTCTGCGGAAAGCTAGCGTGCATCGATTCTCACTAGATTTGCAAATATAGACCGCAATGCATTGCATTTGAACAATTTTTTAGAATTTTTTTTTATAAACTATCAACATTTTCATCTTCAGAACACAGTAGATGCATAAATGCTCATCATAAAACACTCATATCAATAAGACTTTCACTTCGTGAAATCGATGATGTCATATTCACAAAGTAGTGACCACGGCGTTCGAATTACTTTTAAAATCCAGGGCACTACATAGTTAGTGTTATAGTTTTTTAGTTTTTAGGGCTTAAGGTGGAAATTCGGACAAAACGTTTTGAATGTTATTGATCCCCTGAAGGGGAAATAATCTCTGGTACCATCGCTCTGCTGAATAAAAACAGATTATACTGATCTCCTGCCGCAGTCTTTGTTGCCAAGAGAGAACTGCTGATCGAATAAACAATGCACTGGACCTGGAAGTGCTGAGCAGCAGACATCCCTTTTAGTAGGTGTAAAAAAGAAGTCCAAGTTTGTAAGAAAAAATAAAATAAATAAAGATGATAACAAGACAATGATGAAAAATAAGAAAAGCTCAAGCAGGAGGCAAAGGCATCCCTGGTTCCCTGCAGTTCCTGGTCTGCCCGCCGGCGAACAGCGACAGGGAAACTAACAAAATGAAGACAGCTGACTTGTAGCTAAAGTAGGCCAACTAGAGATAGTTAAAAAGAAAGAAGGAAGATTCAAAAAAGAAAGAAAGTTGGGTATACTGATCCGACTGACGTTAATTTAATTTGAGCTTTTTTTACTGTAGCAATGATTAACTTAACTGTTTTTATTTCGTTATCCTTTTACATTAACCATTTTTGACAGAAATGGGCCTTTTATTTATTTTTTCACATCTAACGAATAGAGTGGTGTGTCTGCTGCCACTTTCTGGGCTGTTTTCCACCACTGGAAACAGTGGTGGAGCAGAGATGAAACCAGATGATCATTAGCTACTGAACAGTAACCAAACCAGAAATAACCCATAATTTACCTTCAGGATATCGCTGTAGCTTCGAGCAGCAGTGATGATGTTTGGGTCATCTTCAGCCTCGTCCTCTTCCTCTGTGGCTTCATAGCCCTCATCAGGACAGGCCTCCTTCTCAGCCACAACCATGTTGGTCATGAGATCAATGAGCTGCTCCAGAGGAGGACTCAGCTCCCTTTCCTCATTCTCCTTCAGACCGTAGTCCAGAGCTTTGTAGATCATGATGCCCAAAGACTCGATCACCTAAAAGTGCACAAGAGATAAATAAAATGTTACAAACAAATCAGTTTGCAAACTGATTTTACGTCACAGTTACAGCAGTAGGTGTATAACTTTGAAAGTCGTGGAGTAGTCCACTTTAAAGTCAGTCCAGGGTTTATGGGCCATAATTCAAGGCCACTGTGGCCCAAATTCTGATTGGGTCACAGCGGTGTGCATGTGTAAAACAGGATGACCATTTAGACCTGCTGAAGCCAGACCTACGACATTATGAATATACATGAGGAGATTAACCCACGGTTCTATTTTAAGATTATTTCTTCTACAAACGCACAAATCTTCACAAAACAGATAAAAGTGCTCCATTTTAGACAAAACAGGTTTTTCTAACTCAACCCAGCAGATGACAAACCAACAACAACACTTCTGACACTTTGAAGGGGGTAAAATATAAAAATGTTTTTATTTAGATTTTTGCCAGCTCATACAGTACAGACCAAAAGTTTGGACACGCCTTCTCATTCAGAGTTTTCTGTATTTTCATGACTATGAAAATTGTACAGTCACAGTTTGAAGGCATCAAAACTATGAATTATCACATGTGGAATTATATACATAACAGAAAAGTGTGAAACAACTGAAAATATGTCATATTCTAGGTTCTTCATAGTAGCCACATTTTGATTTGATTACTGCTTTGCACACTCTTGGCATTCTGTTGATGAGCTTCTAGAGGTAGTCACCTGAAATGTTTTTCACTTCACAGGTGTGCCTGTCAGGTTTAATACGTGTGATTTCTTGCCTTGTAAATGGGGTTGGGACCATCAGTTGTGTTGTGCAGAAGTCAGGTGGATCCACAGCTGATAGTCCTACTGAATAGACTGTTGTAATTTGTATTATGGCAAGAAAAAAGCAGCTAAGTACAAAATACGATTGGCCATCATTACTTTCAGAAATGAAGGTCAGTCAGTCCGAAAATTGGGAAAGCTTTGAAAGTGTCCCCAAGTCACAAAAACCATCAAGCCCTACAAAGAAACTGGTTCACATGTGGACCTCCCCAGGAAAGGAAGACCAAGAGTCACCTCTGCTGTGGAGGATAAGTTCATCCAAGTCATCAGCCTCAGAAATGGCAGGTTAACAGCAGCTCAGATCAGAGAGCAGGTCAATGAGTTCTAGCAGCAGACACATCTCTACAACAACTGTTACAAGGAGACTGTGTGAATCAGGCCTTCATGGTAGAATATCTGCTAGGAAACCACTGCTAAAGAAAGGCAACAAGCAGAAGAGACGTGTTTGGGGTAAAGAACACAAGGAATGGACATTAGACCAGTGGAAATCTGTTGTGATTCCAACCACCGTGTCTTTGTGTGACACAGAAAAGGTGAACGGATGGACTCTCCATGCCTGGTTCCCACCGTGAAGCATGGAAGAGGAGGTGTGATGGTGAGGGGTGCTTTGCTGGTGACACTGTTGTGGATTTATTCCAAATTGAAGGCATACTGAACCAGCATGGCTACCACAGCATCTTGCAATGGCATGCTATTCAGTCCGGTTTGCGTTTAGTTGGACCATCAATTATTTTTCAACAGGACAATGACCCCAAACACACCTCCAGGCTGTGTAAGGCCTATTTGACCAAGAAGGAGAGTGATGGGGGGCTGCGCCAGATGACCTGGCCTCCACAGTCTGCGGACCTGAACCCAGTGGAGATGGTTTGGGGTGAGCTGGACAGCAGAGTGAAGGCAAAAGGGCCAACAAGTGCTAAGCATCTCTGGGGACTCCTTCAAGACTGTTGGAGACCATTTCAGGTGACATGTAGCTCATCAAGAGAATGCCAAGAGTGTACAAAGCAGTAATCAAAGCAAAAGGTGGCTACTTTGAAGAAACTACAATATGACATATTTTCAGTTGTTTTACACTTTTTTGTTATGTATATAATTCCACATGTGATAATTCATTGTTTTGATGCCTTCAGTGTGACTCTACAGTTTTCATAGTCATGAAAATAAAGAAAACTCTTTGAATGAAAAGGTGTGTCCAAACTTTTGGTCTGTACTGTATGTAAAAGCAGGACAGGTACATTTATTGTATATACGTTACCACAATTCATTCTCAGGCAAATTCAGTGTCAAACAAGATCAACAAAAAAGCACAAATACAATGATATAATCACAGTTAAATGAGTCATTATAGTTTAAAAAAATATTCAAAAACCAGATTAAAAGAGAAGAGGACCCATAAATCCTGTCACACCCTATGACAAAAAACAATTTTATGTCTGGAATTGAACATTGTAATCAATAAAATTTGTTAGACATCATCAGGAGTATGGAAAACAAGGTTTTTTGTTTTTACGTAGGTTTGATTTTAGTCAGAAAAACATATAGGTCTGCCGTTTTTTCGCCAGCGCACAGTGATCCAATTCAGGAATAAGGACCATGACAAGAACGAGAAACAACAATGGACTAATTTGTAGAGCTGCAAACAATGTGGAGGTGAGGCAAACAGCAGACCGTGTGGTAACTGGAACTAGGGGCTGTGAACCATAGAAAAGCACCAGCAGATTCCAGGAACATCAGAGATCTCTGTAAGGAAGAATAATGTCCTGGAACAGCTAAGATACTCCCAAGCCTTTGGTTGAGGAATTGAACTTGAAGGGAGATCAGCAGATCAGCTTGTATTTATCTGGAAGTTCATCTAAATTCTTTCATCCACCATTCCAACTATTGTTTGCTGTCATTTTTTTTAACTCATTTTGCTTTTCCATCCACATTCGTGGAGTTTAGCTTCAGAGCCATGGACTAAGAGCTTCTTGAAGGTATTGCACATTGTTATCATAGGAACGTGAAAATCTCTGGCGGTGAACTTGTAATCCTAAGATTATCCTTTTTTCCCTTAGACATTACTGTGGGAAAAAGAAAGCAGAAACACAACAATTACCTCATTTATTTTTATTAAAACAACTCATTTAAACCAACATGAGCCAAATGTCTTCAGCAAAGCACAACAGGAACGGACTCCTGACCTCCACACACGTGTTTATGAGAACATTCTGCTCCAACTGCAGCATATGAGAGCGCTCCCATGACTGTGAGGCAGAGGAAAACACATCTCCACTTTACATGAAAAATCCCCTCTGGTTCCCAGGCTTTAAGGCAGCCATGCAGAATGATGGGATGGAAGAGAGAAAGGGTGAGGATAAGAAACAAAGCACAAGGAGGAAAAGGAGTGTGATGCGCATGCCGGGGCAGCACGTCTATGCCTGCAGGTTAGCAAACATCATCCCATATATATATATATGGACTATTTATGGGAGATCTGACATTGATTCTAGGTAGTTTTTTCCTAAATTTAATTCATTGACATCTTTATGGATCCTAGTGACATCTATCACATATATTATTATTTCTCAGTAACTAAAACCACATTCAGCCCCTGCACTTGATAGATTCACATTATTAGTTTGAATTGCTCACACCTTTTGTCATATTTTTTCCTGAACTGATGAGCCTTACTCACATGCTTTTCTGCCAAATTATATTCTAATAAAGACCGACCCCGATCATCTTTTGATCTAATTTCAAAGTGTTCCTGGTGGTCTTTTGATTATGATTGTGCTGTTTTTAGCAGAAATCAAAGAACCTGTGTTGTTTTCTTGGACATAGTTTCTGCAGTAGTTTATTAGAAAGTTGTCTCTGAGTTGTGGGCGGGATTGTTGGCACTTAGCAACCCCGCCCCCCTTTTCCTAACCATTGCTGAGAGCTCAAAGCAGGGAGCTTATGAGCCATACGTCACAAAAAGTTTTTTTTTTCTCCCGATTCACAAGAATGTGAATAACAAAATACTCAGAAGTGCAATATTAAGCTTCATTTTTTATTTATTTTTTACTTCATTTTCTATTTTTATTGAAGTGGGACTTTAACCACAGTCTTTTAGAACAAATGGTCCTTCAGTTTAGGTCTGCCAACAATCTAAATCAACAATCACTGTTAAAACTGGAATATGTTTACACCGTCTTCATTCCATGTTACATTTCAAGGCCTGCTTTGTCCCGCTTTATGCTGGAATGTCTGAAAGTGGATTTGGTTTAAGACTAACCTATTATTGTGTCTTATTACAGGCAGACTCAAACTCTAATCCCTGCAGCAGCGTTAAAGGGAAGCAGGCATGCATAGTTAAACTTTGACAGAGGATGAAGCATATGCGATAAAGCATAATCCACAAATCTGAGTGTGCACTGCAGCACATGGAGCAGGCCAGCCTGCACACACTCACTGCTGAAACAAGCCCACAGAACGAACACAGTGATTGCAAACAACCAGAGCATCGGTGCTGTGGCTGACAGCAGATGCACTAACTGTGAATGATGCATCATCTGACATTCACAACTGGATTATTTGCAGGAATTCACACAGATTTTAGCCATGTGGGGATAACGTGTTAGCCATGACTGCACACGTGTTCCTGTTCATGCAGCCTCGGCTTGATTCCATGATGTGTGCCAGCCGAACGACTAGAATACCATCAAACATCAAACAATTCTACAGACGTTCCGCCCGACTGTCACAAAGTGTATTGTGAGATTTCAAATGCAAAGCTGCTTAGCAAGGGGTTTATAAGACTATGCAGTTCACACTCACTGCTCCTGCACTCCACTGTTTGATCTCAAGTTACTCAACAATTCTCCATCTGCTGTTTTTTTGCACATTGACACAAGAACCAGATCCTCCTGCAGACTGCTGCAATAAATGGAACAACTAACTTTCTCACCAAAAGCCAGATGTTTGCTTCATTTCTGTCAGACAATTCTTGCAGTAAGAAATATTTATTTCCACATACTTAATATTCACATTCTTCAAGTTGGCGGTCACATCTTTTTGTTTTGGCACAAGGCTCCGTTGAATTCCGTGATATAATTTTCCATAAAACATTCGGGTATCAAAAAACCCCTTAACGGAGCCCACAGGTGGAAGCCAGGGAGGAGGGTGGGGCAACGAATGAGCGCTGAAAGTAGGAAGAGAATGAACGACTGCGCACCTGGGCTTAAATAGGACACTGAGCAGGTGAGTTAATTAACTGAACCGCCCTAGAGGAGTAACCTGTAACACACTGCCGAGTGTGTCTTCCAGAAATTGCGACGGGTCGCTCATTTAACCCCATGTAGCTGCAAACATTATGTCCGATTTGGCCAACTGGATAAAGACTATCCCTGCCCAGAATTTTGCAATAACCAAAGAGCTTCCACGGTCATGTAATTAAAATGTGGTAAAGTTCTATTGCCAATCCTTAAAGTTTTCATCTTCTTTACCGTTTGTTCCCTTTTGGGATCACGGGGTTGCTGGAGCCTATCCCGGCCACTCATGGGCGAAGACAGGGGACACCCTGGGTAGGTTGCCAGTTCGTCGGAGGGCCACAAATCACCCACCAAGTCACACTCACATTCACACCTATGTACAATTTAGAGTAACCAATGAACCTATGAAGCCTGTTTTTGGATGGTGGGAAGAAGCTGGAGTCCCCGGAGAAAACCCACGGATACATGTGGAGAACATGCAAACTCCACACAGAAAGGTCCCCTATTGATGTTCTGTTTCAGGTCCCCCAGCCAGGACTTGACCCGGGGGCCTTCTTGCTGTGAGGCAGGAGCGCTAACCACTATGGCACCGTGAAGCCCCCCCCCCCAATCCTTAATACTGTATGTATGACATAAAATCAAAAGCTAAGAAGCCTTTCCATAAGAATCTGTTCTGCTCTGTTTTTACACGCTAATTGTAGAACACCAACCATGTCGTCATCATCATCCATCCAATTTCAGAACATGTTGAATCTTTTTTGGGGTCACAGGGTTCCCGGAATCAACCCAGCTACTGTTGGGAGAAGGCGGGGTTGATCCTGAACAGGTCACCCCACACGCACAGGCACACCTAGGGGAAATTTAGAGGCACCAATTGACCTATGAAGCATGATTTTGGACTGTAGGAGGAAGCTGGAGAAAATCCACACATGCATGAGAGGAACATGCAAATTCCACACAGAAAGGTAAACGAACCAGAGCTTTCTTGCTGTCAGGCAAGGGTGCTGTCATACTGTGACTCTAGTTGACTGGTTACTCTGACCACTACACCACCCTGCAGCCCTATCACCATTACTATCACCATGATGCTTTTTCATCACGGTAAATTCTAGTTTAAGAAAACCTTTTTAAACATGACATGGATTACAACCAAGCAAAAACCATCTCTACATGTTTTCATGACATAACAACAGTCATTAATGTTTAAGAAATAGTTGCAGAGCAACACATAAAAGCAAAATACATAAACAAACAAATAAAGATGTAGAAAATACTACCAGAATGAGCACTACAAAATAAAGCAGGAGCAGAAAGGAAGAAGTAAAGAAGTAAGCCAAAAGCATTTGGAATGCCTCAGTGCAAATTCAGAAGCGTCTGATTTGCAGCCATCAAAGTCATATCAGTACAATAAAGTTTCATTGATTAGAAAAATGCTGTGACTGAAATAAATGTAGGTTTGTATTGCAATGTACAAAGTGTGTAGATTTTATTTTTGCTATTTACATTTCTCTAATTGGTGTCTCCAGTTCCATTTTACCAAATTCAGCATCTTTCCTCATGAAAGTGAAAGTAAATCAAAGCCAACAAAAGCAGCCACAGGCATCACAGCAGAGTTTATAAGACATAAAGTCAGTAAATGTTTCTACTTTTGCTTGTTCAGACACACTCCTTACTTTTTGGGTGTTGCTCTGAACAGCAAATGAAGGTTTTTATGAACAGTCGGATAATTCAGCCACAAGTTACTTTATGACATCATAGACAATAGAGATTTTGTCTGACCTAACCTGTAACCTTTGAAATTAACCCATAAAAGAACCGAAGACATTACTGTTTAAATCTGCAATGTGATAAATCAGACGTGACACAAAAACAGTAAGCTAAACACCTTAATGTGATCCATAAAAGCCTGCAAGTGATGCGTACACAGGGGCTGATACACAAGGAAAAACATGTTAACATTGCACTGCTGTGTTGACGCTGAAATGTCACAGATTCAGCAGAATCAGAGAGAAGTTACTCACCTCGGCTCTTGTGCAAGGACTGTGTTTACCTGTAAGGACAGAAGACAACCATCAGAACAAGCAGCAGCCTGATTTACAAATGCATAAAAACATTACACACATGCAGTTGAAATTCAACATAAATACATCAACTAAATAAAATTTTGCCTATTTTTAGTCTTAGTAATACACTATGCACAGTAGTATCTGTTAAGACAACTCCATTGAACAAATGTTATACGCTATATACCTATCAAGGAACAGGGAGATTAAACCATTGGGTCCCATTTTTAATTAAACAAGAAAAGCCTTATTTTATAAAGGATGACTACACATAGATTTAAAATAGTTCAAATCCTAAATTCATGTAATTGTGACAATTATGGCCTTTAGATAATAAATGCAGTGTCTCAGTACATTTGCACTTTGTGAAAGAATGTCAATGTTGGAAGCTCATGGTGTCACATTCTAATCAGCTAATTGCCTTAACACTTGTGCCATCTTGTGGGGTCCAGATGACCCCACTCCAACGTTAACGCTGGAGTGGGGTCATCTGGACCCCAATAGACAGTGCGCTGACTTGCTTCAATGATTTGTAATCTTCACTGGTGTCCATGGATTACATGAAATCTTTCCACCCTTATCCACCTTTGTCATGGTAAGGAGAACACGTCAATGTAAGGGTGGGGTCATCTGGACCCAACAAGATAACACAAAGGATAAAACACCTGCAAAGGTTTCTTGAGCCTTAAAATGGTCTCTCTGTCTGGGTCAGTACCAACACAATGATAAGAAAGACTGCTCACAGAAGACAGTCATCGACCCCCTTCACAAGGAAGGCAATCCTCTACAGGTTGTTCCTCAATAAGCTGGTTGTTCACAGAGTGCTATTTTCAAGCCGATTTACAGAAAACTGAGTGAGAGGAAAATGTGTGACAGGAAAAGGTGCGGCATGGGTCCCAGGGTGAAAGTTTACGCAATCGGTGATGGTTTAGGAGACTGATCTTCTACTGGTGTCCATTGGGTTTTCTGAAGTCCACCGTCAATGCAGACATCTACCGGGAAATTTTATTTGAACAACTGTATGCAGACGCTGATTTTTATTTTCCAGCAGGACTTGGCACCTGGCAACACTGCCAAAGATACCGAAGTAGCTCCATTGACCGCGGTGGTACAGAACATTGACTGTATCTGTGAACTGGGCTGAGTGACTCCTCCCCGTGGCGTTCCAAACAGGAAGTACCTGCTGGTTCCAAGAAGACAAATAAAACAAACCAATCTGTTTTTATAAACAGACCAATCAGATGCCTTGATGAAAGTATGTGCTGCCTGCTGGCCCCAGTGTCAAACGTTTAAAATGTTTGAATGACATTTGTACAATGGTCCTGAAGTGCAAATCAAGACAAATCACTTAACACAAAAACACATTAAAGATGACAACAATTTAAAAACCAAAATAAATAGTAAAAAAGCAACAGTACATTTTATTCTAGAAGCCAAAGCACAATTCCCCCCAAAATGAATACATTTATAGATGCAAAAATATTTTCCATGAATCGAAATTAAATCTTAAAAAATAAAACAATAAGAAACCGAAAAAGGTAGGAACCATGAGACATCACTGCTTGGAAGATGATATCCAGAATCACTATATGCCAGGTAATTTTCGGTTAAAATGATTGACAAACCTCATCATTCATTCAGCGTTGTCCCGTAATACCTACCTTTTCAGATTTCCATAAAATTCAAGAAAACATTTTGGAAAACAAAAATAATGATTTAAGAAATTAAATTGAAATGTTAAAAATCAAAACAAATAAGAAAACCTAAATATCTACCTTTCCTGGTATCTTATTGTGTTTCGTTTTTTTAACATTTCCGTTTGATTTCTGGAAATTTTGTTTTTCTAAAAATGTTTATTTCATTTCATTTTTTTAGAACAGTGATTTTATGTCTAGAATTTCGTTTTGATTTCTAAAATGTAATGTTGTTTTTTTTGTATTGTTGTGATTTTTGATGTGTTTTTGCGTTGAGTGATTTGTCAGTCGTGTGATTTGCACTTCAGGACCACCGAACATTTGTGCCAAAAACTTCATTTTTTTTAGGACATAATTTTTCTAAACACTGGATTCTAGGATTTCATTGTCTGTAGCTGTAATCCTCAATATTACTAGAAAAGCAGATAAAAAAATTGCTTCAAAATAAATGTAATGATTCTACATAAAATATGAGTTTCACTTCTTGAATTAACTGACAAAAAAAGCCAAGTTTTTTCCAGGTATTGTAATTTTCTGAGTTGAACCTGTACGTGGAAGCATACGAATCTATACAGCCAGTCTTCATGTATTACTTCTTCTAGTGAAATTTAGTTTGAATAAAAGCTCTGTTTGGGTTTTGATCGTTTCATCAGTTTGAAGTTCATGTGACCATTGAAGTTAATACTCTCTTCAGGAAGCATGAATGTTCTCCCTTCAAAGTTCAGACACTTTTTTAATATTTCTCCAGGCCAAGTCGGCCCAGCTTTTACTTTATGAGCAGACAGGAGGCTAACAGATGACCCCCTTTGACAATGAGAGGTTTTATCCTGGACGACGCAGCAGAGCAACATCCCAGCAGCATCAGCATGACCTCAGCCTCAATCAGCAGATTTAAATGACATGCTGCTGTGGGGTAAGCGGCCTCATTTCTGAACGCTGCAGTCAAATCAAAAATACCACCTTCACCAAAATCATCTTGTTGAAAAATAATTCATGGGGAAGGCTTCTCAATGAAGGGATCTAATTGAATATGAATGGTCAACAGTCACAGAAATTCTTCGGGATGGATGTGGATTTGGGTGAACACAGGGCCTGTAGATGATTTCATTTGCACTTATTTTCAGGATACATTGTCAAATGTTGTCAATTTCTTAACAACTTACAATACTTACCAAAACCCTTTAATTGTTTGCTAGTGTTTCATCTGTTCTTGCACTGGAAGGAAAAGAGTCAAATTCCTCTCTGAACATGACGAATGACCCCTTGCTAAATATGCCAGATCATCATCTGTCAGCTGTCAATGATACATTACGGAGTCCTGAACTGATTCCCGGCCACTCCACTCAGCTGCATCTAAATCTGGTTGAGGGGTACCTCAGGGATCTATTTTAGTCCCACTCTAAACTACTTTTGATCTATTTTCAGTGTTCCCAGTGGTCTTTTAAATATGATTACGCCATTTTTAGCTAAAAACAAAGAAAACCTGTGTTGTTTTCTAGGGCATAATTTCTGCAGAGTGGCAGGAGTTCAGTAGAAAATTGTGGGCCGGACCGTGAACCGCGACCCACCTTTCCGTTCCGGTTGCTGAGCTCGGATTAGGGAAAAGAAATACTCAGAAACACAATTATAAGCTGAATTTTCTTTATATATCTGTCCTCCATCATCAGAAAAAAATTACAAGAACATGTCAACAACACTAAAACCCCATTTTCACTGGAGTGGTGTTTAAATGCAGCAGATAAGGTATTTTTTTCAAACTGACTATTTATGCAGATGATACACCAATCTCTAATTCTGTAACCCCTGTGCTGTCCTAGCCACTTTACCATTGGTAGTTGGGTCATATAGACCCACTAGACAGTGCTCTGAACCTCCTTTCTTCAATGATTTGTAATCTTCACTGGTGTCCATGGATTACATGAAATTTTTCCACCTTTATCCACCTTTGTCATGGTAGGGAGAACACGTCAATGTAAGGGGTCATAGGATAGCATAAAGGTTAAAGGTCTGTTCAACTCTTACTGAACCATCAGAGACACACCAGCAGAATGAGGCAGGAGGGACGCTGCACACCAGAGCCATCTTTTCTGCTTGATTCAGTTCAGCCATTATTGAAAAGACCATCTCATCAAGAAAATCCACCCGCTGTGCTCCAAATGAAACCAATGCTTCCCTACAGAAAAACAACGTATTGAAGAAGCTTCTCTTTGAATCAAGAGGCAATTATGAGGCAGCACATCTAATCATTGGGGGTTTCGGCTGGGTGAGGCCCCCGCAGGAGGCTTTAGAGATGCAGGGGGGATTCCAGAGTCACACGCCCTGAACAGCTGAGCCAAGGAGCAGATCTGATCTGAAGTGGCAAAGGGGCAAACAGATCAGATCACATGGTGAGAGCCCACGTGGCAGCAGACGATGGAGGGAATTCAGACAGAGGGGGGGGGGGGTGACACCAGCAGGGATGGAGTGGGGGGCATTCCTTTGTTTACCTGTCAGCAGCTCATGTGGATGGACTGAAGCACTGAAACCCACCAATCTAGATTGGAGCACCAACATTTTAAAAAGCCTAAATAGGAGCTTACTCTCTCTGGCTGTCAGAATAGTCCCAATTACCGCAGTAATTCTCCATAAACCATAACAGAGGATCTTTATGCTCTCCTCCTCCATTTTTTGGCCTTTTTACCCAAAGAACACCATAAGGTCCTGGTGATGGACTCAGCTGCGATGCTTTAGATCAGTGTCGTACCTTCACGGTCCTGGTAGTCCATCCTCACAGACCCGTCCCTCTGGATCCGAACATCCCGCGGTCCTGAAATCCTGCGCGGAGCCGCCGCCGGTGAGCCACCAGCGGCCGCCGCGCTCCTCCGGTCCGGGTGTCCCGTCGCCAGCGTCCGGCAGCACTGGTAGCACACCGCCCATGCCTGCTCCTCGTTGATGGGCTGGCTGTACAGCTGCAGGATCTCCTCCAAAGGCAGGTCCTCCTCCGCGGAGCTCATGCCGCCGTGGTGATGCTGATGCTGCTCCTCCCGGCGCGCGGCGGCAGCCTCCGTCGTCGGTCGCCGCTCCGCCATCCTTTCATTCTCTCAGCGCAAGAGGAGCGAAGACGAGAGCAGCTCCAGGCCCGAGAGGAGGAGGAGGCGCGGGGGCATCGATGCTGCTGCGCTCCTGGCGGGGCTGCTCCACCAGGTAAGGCTGAGGCGTCAGTCCGGCTCTGATGATCCGAGTCTGCGCACTGTGAGCCTCAGCTTCTCCTCCTTCATCACATGATCTGTTCTTCTGTGCCTCCTCCTCCTGCAGCTTGCAGGCCGCAGTCCATCTGGGTCCTCACGGAGGTTTTGACTGCATATTAACCTGTGAGCTCCCTCACAATCACTCAGGAGGAGGATTTCAACACGCTAGAAGTCCATAATGCAGAATCAGAAAGTTTCGGATCCTCTTTTAGCTTTAACTTCACTGTCTGATTCCAGATCAGACCAAACAAAAGTCTGATTACAGCAGAAAACCTTTATGTGCATGGCCGGATATTGGCCTGGGCAAGTCGGGGCCCCCTAAATGATGTAACCGCCCCCCATAATGTGAAGGCCTGTAAAAATCCACAATTAACTAAAGAAATAAAATGACCAAAAAGCCAAAAACAGACACAAAACATAACCAACAAAATAAATGAAAGGTAAGGTGACAGTGGCAAAACCCTAACCATGTTAAAATTGAAATTCTGCAAAGACAAAGTTGAGAAGCTCAGAGTCAGCAGACATAGTAGTTAAAGTTCATTATTAATAATCACATCTTCCAACAAATGTATGACATATTGGAGTTTGGATCCAAATGATTCTGTAATTTACCCCTAAAAAGCGGAATACAAGTGTCTAAAAGGGTACTGGTGCTTTACAGTGAGCAGCTGCTGGTTCTAATCCAGTTTGGGGGCCTGATGCGGGTCACTCGCTTGCTTTCAATGGTTCATTTCGGATTTTTCTTCGAGAACCTGACAAACAAAAGATGCAACCAAGCTAGAAAGCCACGCAGTTGTCTTTGAAGTGAAGAAATTCTGTTGCTGTAGGTAATATCTGACAAAAGTTGAGTTCTCCTAGAATCTCCCTGCAGCTCTGCACCACACTCACGGGGCTCTCCACCATTTCTACGGCAAGCGCTGAGGCACAAACCTGACGGATTCTAGCATGACATCAGAGAAAAGCCACAGCTTCGTCTTTATTTAAATCATATTTATTCATTTAGGGGTTTTACACAGTATTCACATATAGATCTGTTGAACAGCAAATACACAGAACGAACACTCAAACAAGATCTTCTGCTTCACAACACAGGCGGTGGTCTCCAGTGCTCCCAGAAGCATGTTCTCTGAGCACCAGTATCCCATCATGTCAACAGCAACACAAGCAAAGCTATGAACACACACGCAGAATGACAGCAAATATACATCTCATTATTATGATTCTTTTGTTTCATTTCACATCAAAAGAGCAAAGACTGTAAACAAAAACACTGCAGTGCTGTTTGGTTGGAAAAGTGGTGGAAGCTTGATGATGAGCCTTTTCACCACGGAGGAATGAACATGCAGCGGCTGGGTGAGGAAAGGGATGATGGATGCCACAGAAGCAGGAGGGGAGGAGGGAAACACGCCACGGGCAGCCAGAGTTTACACTTTGAAATCCAGCAGGTTGCAGTCGATCTTGTAGTAGACGTAGGGATAATACTCCTGCTGGCTCAGGTTCAGGCCTGGGATGTCCATGGCAGTCTGAGGAGGGAAAAAAAAACACTTCAGATATTTGTGGGAGAACGATTAGGAACTGTTGGGCACAAACAATGAGGCACATAAGTATTTTAGCACCCTGTTACTTTGCAAGTTCTCCCACTTAGAAATCATGGTGGGGTCTGGCATTTTCTTAGGTACATGTGAGGCACATAATATTTAAAAGAAATCTGAAAATCACATTGAATGATTTTTTTTAATGATTTATTTGTGCGCTACTGTTTGCAAATAAGTATTTGAACCCCTGTATTTCAGCTCGAATTCTGACTCTCAAAGACCTGTTAGTCCACCTTTAAATAGTTCACCTTTACTCTGCGTATTATCCTAAACTAGAAGCACCTGTTTGAGGTGGTCAGCTGCATCAAGACACCTGTCCACCACATACAACCAGTAAGACTCCAACCACTAACGTGGCCAAGACCAAAGAGCTGTCCAAAGACGCCAGAGACAAAATAGTGGACCTCTACAATGCTGGAAAGAGGGTACGGGGCAAGTAGCTTAGTGCAAAAAACCCATTAGAGCTATTGTTAAAAAATGGAAAAAGTTAAACATGACTGTCAATCTCCCTCAGACTGAGGATCCATGCGAGATCTCACCTCATGGGGTCTCAATGATCCTAAGAAAGGTGAGGACTCAGCCCAGAACTACACAGGAAGAGCTGGTTAATGACCTGAAAAGAGCTGGGACCACTGTTTCCATGGTTACTGTTAGTAATCCACTAAGACCTCATGATTTGAAATCCTGCATGCACGGAGGTTCCCCTGCTTAAACCATTGCATGTCCAGGTCCGTCTAAAGTTTACCAATGACCATTGGGATGATCCAGAGGAACTGAGGAGTCAATTCCACTGGCCGTGTTTGGAGTTAGAAGAATGAGTCCCATCCCAAGAACACCATCCCCACTGTGAAGCATGTGGGTGGTAGCATCATACTATGGGAGTGGTTTTCTGCACGTGGGACAGGTCGACTGCACTGTATTGCAGGAGAGGATGACTGTGGATTGGGAGATTTTGGGGACCCACCTCCTTCCCTTAGTTAGAGCATTGATGGGTCATGGTGCGGTGTTTCAACATGACAATGACCCAAAGCACACAGCCAGGAGAACAAAGGAGGGGCTCCATTGGAAGGATATCAAGGTTCTGAAGTGCCCAAGCCAGTCTCCAGACCTCAACCCAATATAAAATCTTTGGACGACGGTCCAACACACATACATGCACACACACACCTTCACAAACACACACACATCCATTTCACAAGGAAGGTGGGTCCCCGGACCATCTGTCCCCTACCCCATCCATGGTAGGGGGTACTGGACCCTTGGCAACGACGGCTGTGTTCCCTGGGTGCTGGCTTCCTGGGCCCGGCAGCCCTCTCTCCACGCAGGGAGAGAGATCCCTGAGTTCTCTGGCAAGACCAAGACCCCGGGATCACATCACATCTGAGCCTGGGGGTGTCCGAGTCCCTGTGGTGTGGGTTCTGGTCCTTGCCTCTGAGCCCAGGGCCTCGCCAAATTTCCTCATGTGGGCAACCATGGTCGGGTCATGTTTACAACACTTGTTGTGGACCCCCTCTTCCCCTCCTCCTGGGTGGGGATGGCTGGCCCCTGCCTTGCTCTCTCCTGGATCAACCGTGGGCCGGGTGGGTGGCTGCCTGGAGCGTGGGGCGTGTCTCCCTTGGGTGGGTCCTGACTCGTACCTGGGGTTTGAGTGGGGGGGATGGCCAGAACTCCTGGGTTGGAGTGAGGTGCTCCTTTGGGGCTGTGGGGAATCTTCTGGGGTGGAGCCCTGCGTTGGGCCCTCCCAGCGCGGTGGGGGGGCTTCTCTCTTGGTTGGGCCGGAACTTGCACTCTCTGTCCCCCCCATGCCTCCCTGCTTTCTGGCTTTTGGGGCCCCCGTGGCGGTCCTGCAGGCCCTGGCCTGGGTGGCGAATGGGATTGCCCGGGGGGCGGTTGTTCTCTTTCTGCTACCATCCGGGGGTTGGGGGTTTCTAGCTGCCGCTGCTGCTATGGTGGGGGTCTTGGTGTGGGGATGGCTGGGCACTCTCCTTCCTTCTTTTTACATTCCATCATCCATTTAAGAAGAACATAAACAATAACTTGAGCACAGTTGTGAGCTCACCTTTGCACTAATAGTTTGCGTGATCAAATGAAATATTTCACACTAGTTGGTTTGAATGCATAAGTATGCATGTGTGAACATTATTTGTATCGTGTACATGTTGACATGTGGACATTTTTGGAGCCAACAGGTATGTGTTTGAGTGTGTGTGTGTGGACAGGCCCCGGTCTTATAGACGTGTATTACATCTGAACCTCACTGTAATGATTATAACCATCCAGAAACTTGTTACTTTATGCTGCTTCATGGTGTCACCCCTCCCCCCTTCTATAATCACCCTCCTATCCCCCCTCTCTAATATCCCTCTCTCCTTGTCCCTCCTTTTCTTTTCCATCCAACACAAAAGATTTTCAAATATGATTGAAATGAATAAAGTTTGGCCTCGATTACAAAAGGGGTTTATTCAGACATACCTCTGGTTTGTCAGAAGATTCATAACCCCTGTTGTTAAAGTAAAATATGTCCAACACAAGAGGCCCTCAGCTCTCATCTGTTTGCTAGCTGTTGGACAGGACAAGTTAAAAAAAAGAACATCTTTGGATGAAGCTCATTCTGTTTCTTAGAGACAGCCCAAAAGCCTGACTGATCTAGAGAAGATCTGTGTGGAGGAATGGGCCAAAATCCCTCCTGCAGTTTGTGCTAACCTGGTGAAAAACTACAGGAAACGTTTGAGCTGTGGAGTCACAAACAAAGGCTACTGTACCAAATATAAACATTGATTATCTCAGGTGTTCAAATACATCCTCCAATCAGTGATGTCCCATAGTACCGACCTTTTCCAGTCTCTTCTTGTGTTTCGATTTTTAACATTTCATTTTGATTTCTGGAAAAAAAAACTTTTTGGAAATGTTTCCTTTTTATTTTGTTTAATATCTTTAGAATTGTTTTACAGCATCTAGAATTGTGTTTTGATTTCCAAAACGTAATCAATTTTTTTATTATTAGTTTAGCTTTTTTTTTTTTTAATTGTAGTTGTGATCTTTCATATCTTTTTGCTTTGAGTAATTTGTCCTTCAGGGCCACCGTAACAATAACATAAAGACCGGTTCATAAACTAGTCTAATGCTTTTACATGTGACATGTTTGTGATTCATTTCCAGCAATGTTATAATTCAAATTTAAGGAACAACGTATGGTTTTAGCTTTGAAGTCAGTAACTTCCGTTAGAGAAGGTAAATGTTTTTATGTAATGTTCAGCTTGTTCATTTAGAATAAATTCAGTTGTTTTACTTAATGTAGAGTTTTCTTCATTAAACTTTCATCTCTGCGTTCAGGATTAAAATGAACGAAACAAGAAGATTCAATGAAGATGAAAGTTTTATGAAGAAACCTCTACACTCACATTCAGTGATTCCAGCTGACTGAACAATCCCATCGCACCTCAGGATGAACTCAACTACAAGAATCTCCTGGTGTTTCATTTTAAATATTTCCCATATTTTAGGAAATATATTAGAGACATTCTGCACAGAGTGTTTTAATAATTGCTGTTTTAGGATTAGAAGCAGATTCCTCTTAATCCAATTCCCTGTAAAATCCTGGTTCATCCTCTCATTCCAGTGTTGTTTGGAGTGCAGTGAAGCACTCACATCCATGATCGCTGCTGCGCTGCTGTCCAGGTGTTTGTACAGGTCGTTCAGCACCTCCCTCAGCTTCTTCATCGTCTTCTTGTTTGGCTGCAGGAGCATCGCCTGGAAGTTCACCGGCAGTCCGTATCTGGAGGAGCAGAGCCCAGGGCAGCAGCAGAAAGGGAGACGGTGTTTTCATTTCATCTCACAGGTTGTAGGTAAAATACTGATGGAAAACGTGGAATATCCTCTAGGAAAAACCATGATAATCAGTTAAAAGTGTTCTGGATTTTAAAACAAGAGTCGGACTAAACTACCATTACTAAAAATACATTTAATGTCATTTGTTTGGATGAATTGAGTTTATTATATGTTGGATCATCCTCTGTGTTCAGGAGGCAGTGCATAACTAGTGTGCTTGTGCCTGTCCCAAGCCCGGAAAACGGCCATTAAAATTGGTAATATAATAACAAACATGAAGAACTTTATTAGCAGCGTCCCTGTTAATGAACAGTCTGCGTTATTATTATGGTCTGTGGAAACAATTACCCAATAAATCTGTGTTTAGAGTAAAGACTTTTGGGTTTTGTCTGTTAAATGCAGATCTCTTTTATTTTGAAGTCCAGACTCTTCTTCTGTTTTCTCTCTGGATCCTTTCTGCGAAAAGAAACTTTCCAAAAATGTTTGTTTTTTGTTAACTTTGCTAGTTTTGGGGTTTTAACTTAGTGGAATGTCCCACAACCTGGGGGTTTGGGACCACGGATTTAAAAGAAAGAAATCCAAATCATAAACCTTGACATTGGAAGATTGATCAGTTTCCTAAAAAAAGTAGTAAGTCATACTGGACTACAGCTGTGCAGGTGGACGGATAAATACCTCAGAACCGATTCCACAAACACCCGCAATGCTTTGATGTGAATCCACGCAATGAAGGCTTCACTGAAGTTCACTTTGAGCCACCGAACGAGGGGACCCTGCAGAGAGGAGGAGCATGGACCTCATCATCAACTGTCAGTTCTCCTAAAATGACAGCTGATCGGATTCTAAAGAAGCTTTAAAGTGGAAAAACCTTTAGCTTACAGAAAAGGCTGAGTGGTTTGGGCTTCACAACCCAATTGCTTCAACTATTCCTTTTTTATTTAACCCTGGAGAACCAAAGAACAATTTTTTTCTGGGCTTTTAAAGTTAGCTGGACACATTTTTTGTTTGTATTGAGGAGCAAAAATTAACAAAGGCCAAAAGATTCAAAATAAACACATAAAACAAAAAAAAATAAGCTTTTTCTTATTTATTTAAAACAACAGTGGCCAAAATTGAGTGAGTTCTCCAGGATTAAAAGAAGCTTTTTAAGTTTTTTACAAAACAGTCCTCCATAAAAGGATCCGTTCATTTACATTCTAATTTGTCAACTATAATATAATTGCAGCCATGAGAAAAATCTCAAGTATAATTTGGAAAAAGAGTATTGCTTTCTCTGTAGGAATGTTTTGCACGGAAAGCATGATTTAATGTACCGTGTTCCTTCGTTTATCGAGGGCGTTACGTTCTAAAAAAACAAAAACCCACAGGAGGTAGAATCTAGGAAGTGGGATTCTAGATGTTTTAAGTCTGTAAAACTCCTGACTACAAACTTTTTCCACTTTTCTCTGACAGACATGAACATTTTCACACGTTTCTCTCTGGTTTAAACTTTTAAAGTTCAAACCTTCATAAAAAAATGCGTCTAGGATTAAAGAACGTAAAGAAAAAAAATGGATCTGAGAATTATGACGATCTGGCAAACTGAACACATTCTGGACAGGAGACACGGCACAGAGGAGATGGATTGACAAGGTCTATACCCAATCAGGATGCAGAACATAAAGCACTGGGGGGGAAAAAATAAAAGCAGGTGAAGCTCTACAAATAAATCTGCACAATAGCAAGACTGAGAACTATGAACCGCGATATACCGAGGGAACACTGGATACGTTCTCTGAAAATGCATCTTCTAGAACACAGAAAGTGTTCTAGAAAACTGACTTCCAGGATCCGTCAGAGTCATCCTAAGGATCTAAAGCAACGTTCCTGACCAAATCAGAATGGAGCTCCAGAGGAAGTGACAGAAGCAGGATGCAGGAAGCAAAGAACACATGACTGCACTGCTTTAAATCTGAAGGCGATTGTGAAACTTCCCCTTTGCTCCCTCCACTTACAAACTGCTTCTTCTTGTCGGTGGAGAGCCGCGTCATCTCCTCCTTGTCTGCCTTCATCTCCTCCTCGTTGTACTGAAAGTCTCTCACTGTGAACCTGTGAGGGAACAGATCTCCTCCATTCAGCCACAAACACACACACCGGCTCTTGGTGCAGAAATGTCTCAGCTTTCCTCTACAGCGTCTGAAGCGCGGATGTCTTAGCCTTCTTTGACATGATCAAAAAACAGAGTCGATGTAGTTCGGCTTTGACCTGATCCATTTAAAAGAGACACCAAATTCCACAGAGTCAATGGAAAGATGTAAGAAAAAATCCAAGTTTTGAATGCCTGACATCAGTACCAGACACTTTCCTGTGTCTGGTACTTTCCGTGAATGTACACGGGAGGATTCTAGACTCAGATGAAGCAGATTTGTTTCTGGACTTCTGAGTCCTTCAGCAGACGCTTTGTGTGTCAGTTGAACTCTTACTTGTTCTCCCTGGCTTTGTGTTTGAAGTCATCGATGGCTTTCCTGAAGAGAGTGACACTGAAGAGCCCGCTGTCACTGTCCTCAAACAGCAAACTAAAAACACAAATAATCCTTTTTAGCTCTGCAAAGAAGTTAGCCAAGAAAAAAAATACTTTCAAAACTCATCTGTAGGGAGAATTAGATGGACCGGTGAGGATTAAAATCAGTGCTTTGGTAGAAAAACGGCTCCGTTCACTGACTCACTTTGAGGATCGAGGCACCACCATTTCAGCCAGAGTTTCATACGTTTTCTGCCAGTCTGGGTACGACGTCCTAAAATGACAGAACGGCGTGATGCAAGTCACCGACCTACAGCAGCTTTGTGTAACCATCTCAGACTAAATCAGGTCAGGATTCTGCGAGCTCACTTCGGGACCACCACCAGCAGAGTGATCAGGTACTCTGAGTCCAGAACAAAGTTCTCCTTCTTGACTATGTCAGCCAGGCTCCTGGTCAGCAGGCTCCCCCTGGTGGCACATCAGTGTTACAACAACACAAATATGCAAACACATCTGGCCAGACTGCGGCACCTACGCGTTCTTCCGCTCCAAGTTCTGCAGGTTTCCTTTCAGGTTGTTATAGGCTGAAGCTCTGGCCTTCAAATCGTTGTCAATCTGGGTGACTTGCTGTGAAAAACATGAAAGAGCAGGTAAATGATAGAACAGAAAATATCTGGCTAAAACCAAAATGAAGCTAAATCTAAATAAAAAGAGAAAACTTAATGAAGACAAATCTAATCATTTGTTTCTCACCTTAGAGATAATTTCAGAGATGTTTTTGAGTGACTGTTTGATTGGATATTTGGCCATGTCCCATTGAAATCTTGTGATGTAGGTGATAAGATCAACTGCAGGCAGAAAACAACACGAGTAAGGCGTTGATCCGGTACATTCAGGTCCATTTTTATTTATAAATGAAGTTTGATTGATTGATTCACCTTTGTTCACAATTCCTAAATATTGTAAATAATCTGAACTCAAACTTTGTAATTTTGGAAGAATACTACAAAGTACTAATAACAGTCAAAGCAGAAAACAATTTAATGCAAAAGTTATTTCTTTAGATATTTAGATCTAACTTCAGGGGGAAAAAGTAAATTTATTCTACAAGGCACGCACAAACACAAACAATTATGTGTATCCATGTGTGGAGCACAACCAGTTCACACGTAAACCTAATATAAAGCAGTTTAAGAACCAATAACTGATTATTTATAACTATGTACATATATAAAACAAACAGTGATATATCTTTCAATATTTTTGAATAGAAATCTGAATTGTGTAGGAATTCAATTGGGTATGTCGGCTGTTCACATGTGTGTATTTATGGAACCCTTCATTTATGAACCACAGCTTTGACATCTTTCCAATAACTGAATTAAAACAGTGCTGCATTTTCTATGTATAACAATTTTAACTTCTACTATTTTTGACAGCAGCACTTACGTGTTCTCTTCAAAATAAAATACATCCTGTGTCAAACAGGATCCTCCTGCTGCAGCAAATTTACTTGCAGTTAGATTTTATGATGCAATTTTATACTTTAAGAGTCTTTTGACTATGAACAGCAAGAGAGCTTTAAACTTATTTTAATAATAAACCACTCTCAGGTGTTTTTTTAAACATCTGCAGAAAATCTGCTCACTACATAAGAACGTTCCTGGAGCTGCTAAAGTCACGGAGAAGAACTTTCTACTACTTTAGATTTGTTTGGAAACACTTAAAACAAAGAAAAGCCTTTAAATTCTATAAAAAAAAAAACACATTTCCGTGTTTCCCAGGTCCATTATTTCATTCATAAACCTTTTATTTCCATTTACTTGAACTACCCTGGGTCACAAAGTGTCAAACTGACCTCCGTTGGCCAGCAGGTTCTCCTGCACTTTGTCTCGGCTGTCCTCCAGCACATCAGCCATGTACTGAGCCACCTTCTTCACCACACTGTCAACAGTCAAGAGACAGCCGGTCAAGTCACGCCACCGCAGGCTGCACACACACACACACAGCAGCTGCAGGCTGCACTGGCCCTTCTGCAGCTCCTCACATCCAAATAGAACACAACATCAGAAGGATTCACACACTCCTAATGCGGTCATTTTCGGGCCAGACCAGAACATGACAGAGACTTCAACAGTTTTTCCTGACACATCAAAGCAGGACTTCAGTGTGAAGCCAAGACAAAGAGTTTGTCGTTTCACAACAAATGTTCCTCTTTTATTGTGTTAAATCAATCTGACACATTGTTTCAGGATATTTTTAATCCGTTTTTATTTACTTTTTGTCATCTCAAAAACTTCAAATAAAACTAGACAAATGCCAGAGTCCAGACACACAAACGGGTTAAAGATGTTCTTTCTTTCCCACAGTGGTGGGAATGTCCACAGAGGAAGAGGAGCAAAGCTGTGTGTCAGTATTTCCTCAACCCCACCATCTAAGTCATGCTGCATAAATAGGACTAAAGAAAGAGCGGCCAACGTCCCGCCCAACTGTAAGTGGACATGTTAAGAAGGCGGGGCCCACCAGACTCGGCCCTGTGAAATTCCTTGTCAGGAGGGTTTAGAGGTTAGAGAGATGGCTCCATCACAGATGCTCACCAGAACATGTAAGATTTCTATGAACTTCCAGAAATCAGAAAAGCTTAGTTCCATACCTTTCAACGAAGGAATCTAATTTGGCCAACTCGTCTGAAAGCCCAACCAGGACATCAAGAGTTCCAACCTGTTTGGGGACAACAACAAAAAAAAAACAACAAAAAGTCATTTTTCCCACTAATGGGCAGCGAGTCAAGAGATTTATGTAATTTTTACGTAGGATCAGTGAGTCTCTTTTTAAATGGCAACATCCGAGGTTCAGGCAGCCTACAGTGACGTCCAGAGGCCTTTGTAGGTTTAGGATGGCGCCTTTTTGTTCAGACCTGTTCATGCATGGCTAACTGTTCCACGATGACTTGACAGACTGGCATGGAGGCCGGGTCAGCGGGGTGGCTTCAGCCTCTGCACAGAGTCATCGAGCCGTGGAGCTGAGCGGTTTGCTGGATAAACTGTCATCTTCAACATGCGCAGACAGTGCTCTCCAGACGGACCAGCTGATCAAGCTTGACGGCGGATCCACAGGTGAGGGCTGTGGTGAAACGGGAAACGTACCTTCAGATCTGGGATGCTGAACTTGTGGTTGACGGAGAGGTTGTTGGTCCGTGTGGTGGCTGCCATCATTTTGTCCCACGTCTGCTGGCAGGTCTTCTCCCCCGGGGCGGAAATCAGCCAAAACTCTGTCATGTTTGCAGAAGTGGAGCAGCTAGAAACTTCCTGAAGGAAAGATGCATTATGTTGATGATGGTGCCACTTCTAGATGACCCGCTCCTAGTCATCCACAGAACCGTGTGTGTTAACCGCGAGGCTGTAGCTACATTTGTGGTTCTGTGATAATAATGTGTCCATGTCTGTTCAGAACTTTGGGTGACATGATTAAAGCAGCCTTTTGATCCCGTTAAATGTCTATTACAGTTATACAGCCTATTTCATCACAGTCAAGGGACGCTACAAAGCCGTAATAAATCCTGAACCGCCTCAGAAATAAAAACACCAACAGCCGCAAAAGATGGTTGAGGTCAAGCAGCATCCAGCAGGGATTAGCTAACGCTAGCCCCTAAGCTAGCTCCTCTGACAACAACAACAAAGCTGGCGGTCGGTCGTCACGAACGCTTTCACTCACCCGTATATCAAAGGCGTGGGCGTAACGTGTCGAAATGTGTGTCTTTAATGTTTTACGGCTTGATAATTTTCATAGCTGCCATTCAGAGTTGATCGTGAGGTCTCCTGACAGCAGCATCAGAGTCAGCTGATCTGGAGAGGAACCGGAAGGCCTCTCTCTCACGCGCCGACGAACCCAACAGCGGCCTCTGCTGGCCGCCGCGGGCTCTGCAGCGTCGCGTTGAGCCTCGTTCATGAGCAGATGACAGAACTTCCAGGGCTGGAGTGTCTGCATGACTTACGGCTGATTACTTGGAACAGGAGTGTCCAGCCAATTAGAACATGCCAGAGCAGTTCATGTTTAGAAAAAATGGAAAGGTGCCATCTATCCTCAGTTTTTAACCTATCACAATCTCTAATTCTTTCACAGCCATGGCAGATTTTGTTTGGAAAGTCTACCCTCTTTGACTTTTATTTCTTATTTTATCTAAATATTATTATTTTTTTAAATTGTTGCTCACCAAGTTTGATTTGTGTCAATAATGCTCTGAAGTCCCGCTCTGGAGAAATTGGTATTTTTTGTGTTTTTAACATGTTCCTGTGGCATATTTCTAATGCTGGAGGACATATTTTAAGAAAATTAAGCTCAAAGTTGCATTTTTGAGTATTTCTTTATTCAAATCATTGTTATTCGGGAGCAAAAAAAAACCTGTTTGAAAAAGGTGGCTGTTTGTGACGTAGTAAATACAATGGGTGGGCCACAAGCTCATGGCTCCGCTCCACAATGGGGATAATGGGGTTGCTCCAACTCAGTGATCCCCCACACAACTCAGAGGGGAATTTCTGATGAACTCCTGCCTCTCTGAAACTGTGTCCTGGAAAACGACAAAAGTTTTTAGATTTTAGCTAAAAACGGCATAACAAATGAAACAATGATCAGAGTGGTACTTTAATGTTAGGCTCTACTTTGTGTTTCTGTCTTTTACATGGTTAATTTTATGTTTTTAGAGAAGGTTGATTGTTTTTCTTTGTGTGTTTTGTCAGTAGGGTTTTTTTTCTTGCATCCCTTTTCATATAACGCATGTGAGGAATCTTTTTCTCATACTATGGTGACTTTAGCTCTTTGCAGAAGCTCTGTGTGCATCTTTCTTTCTAAAAGAGACACATTTCCAATGTGGTATCAATGCCAACATTCTTTGGGTATAAAAACCTGATTTTGCCAGTAAGTCATACCAAGATCATCATTCAAACAGCCATAAACACACCACGCCGCTTACCGGACGAGCAGCACTATCTATCCACAGCGCAGCTTCAGGTTGGTAGTGGGCAGTCAGATGTTGCAGGTGAACTTGTCTGAAAGTGTCCTCAGCAGACTTGCATCAAGGTCCAGAACTACTGTCAGAGTTAGTGACAGATCACAACCATGACCAGTACCTAAGGACCTCTGACCTCAGACATGGTTTAGCAAACGCCACACTGCAGGCCTGTTTCCCAGATGTGAGGGAGACTAGGGTTTCCAGACAAACCATTCACAACCAAGACCACCGCTTTGACTGGAATGAAAGACGACTGTTGCAGATGACTCCACTGACACCAAGACACCACCGTGAACGTTTACAGTAGACACAGAATAATGTGACCTGGACAACGCAGCAATGGTCTACCACCCTGTTCTTTGATGAGTGTCGGGTCACCTTGCATAGAAATGATGGTCGTCAGCGTTGCTGGAGAAGACGAGGTGAGCGATACGTCGAAGTCAACTTGGCTTGGCAAGGTTGGCTTTGGTGGAGGAGATGCAACAATTTGGACAGGCATCACTGGTCAACATAAAACCCATTTGGTTATTGTTGATGGTCCAGTCACTGCAGGTTCTTGCCTCAGAGACATCACAAAACCATCATCGTCCTCCAATTCCACCAGCACACCACCAATTTTCTGTTCATGGATGATCATGCTCCGCCACATGGTGCAAGAATTGTCACAGCCAAACTTCAGGATGTGGGAGTGGCTCACATGGTTTGGCCGGCAATGACCTCTGACCTGAACCCCACAGAGCACGTCTAGGACCAGCTGAAGCAGAGACTCAATGATGGTTCCCCCAAGTGACCTAGGAGAACTGCATGTATCACTTGTGGAAAACTGGAACACCTCAGAACAGCAACATGAGCCTGGTGAGGGGCATGAGACACTGCTGTCATTGCAGCAAATGGTGGAAATACGGACATGGTTGATGTTTGTTATTTGGGCCTATCTTTACTATTAACTTCTTCTTATTCATTATTAGTAATACTAAAAGGTAACTTTTACATATTTGTTACAGCTTGAGGCAAGAAGTAACCCAGGAGCAGGGAGGACTCAAATCCAAATAGTTGGAGAACCGAAATGTTTAATGACACACAAACTCACCACAAGCATAGGACTCAAAAGTTTCAACAAGGCGTCAGGACTAAATAGGACACTGAGACATCGAAAAACCAACTGACCACTCATTAAATACCTAAAATGCAGCAATACTGTCACCCTGCACTAATCGTAACAGTATTTGATTAAAATTCAGACCAAATAGGAAAAGCACTCATGAAATAAACAATATCCCTAACTTATTGTGAGTATGTCTTCTACGAGGTAGTTTGAATTTTACTATTTTAATTTAGCTTTTATGACTTTGAGGGAACTTTTACCAATCTTTAAATACATCTCTTCTGTGATTCATTATTGATAAAGATGAGTTTTTACCTTGAGCTTCCTCTGCTCGGCTGATTGTTGGCTCAACCTGGGCAGGTTTCTGTAAAAATAAACCCTATCAGGTTGTTACATGACAGAAATGACATTGAAATTACTTCATTTTGAGAAAAGCTAGCATGTCTATGAAGACTCTCATTCATCCAGGTAGATTCCATCACAGTAGTAGGTTTAAAGGTTGTCATTTGGACTTGTTTGAAATGTTAATTCTGAAAGTTTCAGAATTGACAAAGCCTTTTGGATAAGAGGTGAAACGTCTTCAACTTGACAAAAACCAAAACAAGTTCCAGATGACAACCTTTAAACCTACTATTGAGAAAAGTAAGCAGGCTATTGCAAGTAGAGTACATGTTTGTTTTTTAAATATCCTGGATTTGAAGACCTCCACCCCAGACTTGAGCCATGGTCCACATCCCACCCGCTTTCATCCCGCATTAGATAAAGAGACTAAACCTGATGGGTGCTAAGTCAGCAGCACCTCAGGCTGCAGAGTTGCTAAAGTTAGATAAGTTGGGTCAGGCTTCCTGACTATGGGTGTCTCCTGTGTAGAAACTGAGGGAAACGCCCCCACAGGGACATATTTATGGTTCAGTGGGTCTGGGGTTCATTGTTTGAGACACAATGCTTGGTCTGTCTGGAGCCAACCCTTGACATCAAACGACGGGGCTGATTTTGCCCATGGCTGGCCAGAGGCCAGTCTGCAGAGATGTTATCGGGACACACACGGTGCAGTCGGGCATCGTGCAGACGGCAGGCTGTGCTGGGAATTGAACCTGGCCCCATCAACTTCAATGACAGAAAATGGGACCATTAGCAGAGTTTTTTTCACATGTCCTGTTATTTGTGTATCACAAAACGATCTGGAATGAAGTATTCAGTCCTAAGAAGAGGCTTTTAAAAAGTGTGTCGTAGGCCCTTTCATTGTCTTATCTACATTTTAGAATGATATGAGGAATAATGATTTATTGAAAAATAATGCAACTTAAGGTGTTTTATTACATTTCAGAGGGATGGTTCCTCACAGCGAGCAGTCCTGCTATTCAAACCGGTCATGATGATCTGCCCACACACTGTATGGACTCGCAGCATTCACACTATGGAATATTTGGCAAAAATCTCCTCAATTTTCACATGTCAAAGGGCTGCATTTTATAGTAATAAATACACGTTTGTAATTTCAACAACAGCTTTGATTTTCCTACACTTTTTACTTTTAGTTCATAACTCAAAGGTAGAGGAAGTTTTGATTGAAGTAAGAAATGTGTCTCTGTAAAAAGGAAATAAAGGTGAAATGAACACATTTTTTATATGTATTATTGTTTGACCAGAATGGGATATCTTTCTATATCTCTCCACCCCTTTGATACTATTGTGCTACATGACATATGATGGAGAACCCACGGATAAGTAATGCTCTTTTTTTTTTTTTTACATTTAAAGGGTTTTTTTTTTTTTAAAGGAAAAGAAGAATTTCTGTTTATGTTTTTGTGGATGTGATTATTTCAGAATAGCTTGGTTTTCTCGTTTCGTTTCTGGCTTCTGTGTGTTTGAGGAGCTTTCTGTTGTTTTTATTTTTCACTGCTTAACATTCAGGTCAGTGTGAGGACAGGTTTGTTTGGGGATTCTTTCTACCCAGCAGCATTCCCTGGCAAACAGGGGAGAAACCACTTTAGAGGGGCAAATCCAGAGCATTGCATAACGCCAGTTTATATGCAGGTCCACACATTGACTTGATCAAATGTTATTTTAATATTTCATATTGTTGTAAGCGGTTTATCTTTCTTGGACATAAAGTTTATTTCAGACTAAATTATTGAGCTGATGTCATCAGTTTGTAATGTTTGCAAAAAAACAAAATGTGTGCAGCACAATGGAGTCACTGGAGTATTTGCCCGCACTGTGGGTGGTAATGTGGCTGTGATGCCTATTATAATCCAAACAATGGATATTAAAAGCCACGCTTTACTGGAAACCACTTCAGATGCTATGTGTGATTAGCCTTACGTGAGCATAGCTGGAGAAAGCCGGCACAAAACACGGAACAGCTGTTTTTGTTTCATTCCGAGGAAAGACGCAGCTTCTGCAGCCGTCACAATACGCCCTCAGCAACACTTGTATTAGTGAAACAAACATTGCTATTGTGTATTTTTTTCCCAAAGGACCATTCAGAGGCTGTTAAGCCATCTAAAAAATTTCAGATATGCGGCTTAAAGAAATTAAATACATTGTAAACTTTCACTTCTCACTTTAAACTAAAAAATATATATATAATATAGAGGGCTACCGCAAACAAGGGCTGCAGATAAAGTTACAGTGTTAAATAGCTCCCCACCTGTTTAAATCAGCTCTGATTGTTTTTACAATTTTTCAGACCAAGTACTTCTTTACAAAAAAGGTGCTAATAAAAAATAAATAAACGCATATTAACTGAATAGCCGTTTTGTGGCGTCTGCACAGAAAAACTTCTCTCTTCTATTTGAGTAACAGTTGCTGAACATTTCCTGGCACCCTCCTCTTCCCCTGCTGAAGAGGGAGACATGCAAATGCATCTTGTAAAAAAAAAAGAGGGAGTCCCAACTTCTCAAAGTTGCATCAGGAGGACAGAAAAATCCAGTCTGAGCCTGAGCTTCAACCTGAAACTATGTGGGTCATTTCATCCATCAAACACTGAAAGTACAGGATTGTTGGCTGTACCAGAAAAAAAGGACAATTGTGCCTTTTTCCTTGGACAGGCTTTTGCTGTCATCACTGAGTTATGGGGAATACAATGAAGACGTAACACAGGTAATGACTGAACACTGATTGATCATTGTAAGTCATATTTGTTTTTAAATGCAGGTTATTGATTTGATCATTCATAAAGTTCAGATAAAAGTACACCAAATGTTTTAAAACCACAAACGTGATAAAAGAGGCGCCGTGTATCACTGCCAAAATGATGTTTTTATTCACACGTTCATAATTCAAATCATTTTCTTTCTTTTTTTTTTTCCTTTTCTGGTATTACATTTTTTTCTAACAACTAGTGTTAGCAAAAGAAACAAATGTAAACATTAAAGTCAATAAAATAGTTTGCAGTTTTTAATCTAAAAAATGTAAAACTTCCTGTAAAGGCAAATGTGTTCATGGATTTCTATAATTTATTTAAATAAAGATTAAGACAACCGTTAAGTTATTTTTAAAAAACTAAGTTTAGAGGCAGGATTATTCTTGTTGTTAAGAGGCAAAGAGATTTGGACCTAAAAGTTTACTGTTTTTAAAAAAGGTCGGAACTTTTCAAATTTAAACGAGATCATCACACCGGAAGTTAGTCTGCAGGTGTCTGCTGTTTAAATGTCTGTAATTTTACCCTAATTAATTTGTCGATGTATTTTTTAATTAAATAGTAATTCATGCTCTTCAGTTTTTCATTTAAAACATTTAAGCGTAGAATAAAAAAAAGGTTTAATCGCAAACGGCTGGTTTCCACCCGGACCGTTATGTTGCGCCTCCGGAGGTTTGGTGCGTTCAGGGCTCCGTCACCTTCTCCGTTCGTCTGACTGCATCTTATCGCCGCTCTGCCATCGTTCTCCGTTAGCTCATGGTCGGCATTAGCCTGCTCCCTGGAACACACAGTTGGCGCTGACTTGGTTGGTGCGGTCCATGGCAGTATTTTTTTCCCCTTCTGGTAACCCCACCACTCTTTAAAAATTCCGTCTAAAAAGAAAAAGGGCTCCGTCCCCTGTCCTCGCGCGTCTTCTCCCAACGTAAGTCATGCTAGCTAACGATGCTGTTAGCTCCACGTTATTTTTTAGCATGTGAACCCCATAACATAGCAATTTATAGTAACGATTTTGACTAAAACAACACGTTAACTGCAGCTATGCAACTAATGTTTGCTAAATAGTAATATAAATGGTTTCCTGGCATGTAACCAACGCTAGCTGTCAACACAAGATAAAGGTTAAAATAGAACAAGCTAGTGAGATAATGCGCTCATTAGTTTAAGTAAATTTATTCTTTATTTGCAGTTGTGACAAACTGCTGTGTTTATTTGACTTTTCACATAAGAAAATAATGTTTAAACTCTTTTGTCAACTCTTTTCATTTTTAAAACGCATTACTGTCCAAAACAGATGAGCAGAAACGATTTTCTTGAAGTGCTTCTTTGAAAGATCATAACTTTGTGTGTGTGTGTGTGTGTGTGTGTGTGTGTGTGTGTGTGTGTGTGTGTGTGTGTGTGTGTGTGTGTGTGTGTGTGTGTGTGTGCGCGCGCGCGCGCTGCTGAAAAGCTGATATTTTTCTCTATTTTTGTACCTCCGGTAGACGTATGTTGTTGTCCGGATGTGATGTATGTTTTTATTATGTTTTATTTTTGTGCTCATATGCGCCTCTGCAGGTGTACAACTACCCAGAAGATCTAGGGGCGGCTCTTTACAGAGAGCCGTTTGACTTCAACGCTGAGCCGCCTTGGGATCCGAGCTGATACTGGACGCCTTCAGCCCGGGACTCCTCCATGTGGGTAAATCAACTGTGCAGATTCAGTGGGTTTTCTTTAATGCTGTCTCCCTGGACTGTTTTTTTTTTTAGAGGGAATGGTTAACAGACCACATGTCCCCAATGAACCTGTCTGTGTTTATTTGAGATGCCTTCAGATTTATTTATGTAAAGTAATTTGACAGCGCTTGGCACATCTTTTATTCTTAGGGTTTTTGTCTGTGCTTGATTTAGTGAATGAATAAAATTAGACTTTTGTGCATTTTAATGCACCACTTTTCTTCAGTTATGTGCCATGGACATTTTTGTGTTTCAAAATATCCCCTAAGAAGGCATTGGCAGGATATATTACTCTCTTCAAACTCTCCGGTGGTGTTGCTCATAGCTACTACCCTCCCAAAGCACATTTCTAGCTTTTGCAGTCCAGGTCAGACTTGACCTCAGATTCAATTGAAGCTCAAATTATGGCAAAAACACTGCCAGCATTGTATGTTAGATAATACAATGACAAGTAACATATGTTTGTTTAACTGATAAAACATTAAGAACGATTGTTATAACCATTGATAGTTACGCAAATGCAGCCTGGGCCTTATGCTGTCAGGTGATGAATTTATTATAACAGTTTAGCTTTTAAGCAGATATCGGTTTTCTGCACTGATGTCTCCTTAAAATAATGTTTTAAACTGAAATCATTTTCAAATCCATGCTGCGAAACACGTTGTATAAATGAGTACAAGGTTAACAGATAGAGAATGCTCTGAAACGGCTCTTGGTCATCATGGTGATCTTGTTAATGTAATGGGACTCCATTGTCACTTTGTGTTTGTCTTTCTCTTGTTTAGTTTGTTGCATAGCTCCAGGACCCCAGGGGCTCAAGGGAACAGGAAATAAGGTCTTTTAGGACGATCCACATTTTTTATGCCCGTCGGATTCCAAGAAAACGGCTGAGAGGATGAAGGGAATTGCAGATGAGCCTCAGTATTCTGTGGGGCTTCTGGATGGAGGCACTGCCCTCTGTGACGTGATTGACAATTACATTGATGAACAGACTGTGGTAAGGGCTTTCCCTTTAACATCAGCAATCTATCAAAACACACGGCTGATACGTATTGTTTGGAAAAGACTGAGGATATGCTGTGTTCTGGCCTCACTGGGGTCTGAGTATTGACATTTGTCTTTCTTTCTGTTTTCTAATCTATCCCAGTCTGAGAAGAATGCGTTCTTTGTAGCAGACCTGGGCGCTGTAATGAGGCAGCATGTTCGCTGGCGAACCCGCATGCCCCTAATCCGACCGTACTACGCTGTCAGATGCAACAGCAGCCCAGCTGTGATTGAGCTGCTTGCTTCCCTTGGCTCTGGATTCACATGCTCCAACAAGGTAACATCAAGGGGCTGGTTGGAAAACTGTTAACCAAAGTATTCATTTGTGTAAAATGCATGTTCATTTTAAAGGTAGACCAATTAGCCAACTAGTTGTAGTTGTTTAAAATACAGATTTCATACAGACTTGCATTGAGAGAAATGCCAACAATTCTCAACAGAAAAACCAGAACTCTGCATTTGTGCAGCCTCTAAACATTTTTCATCATTGAGCAAACAATATGTATTATTAATGATACTTAACAAGGATTTGTTTCATATCATAATTTGTGGATTACAATCCGATTCATAGTAGACATTGATTCATTTGAAACAATCTGATTCTTTGACCTGAAATTGATCTTCATCCAAAACTTCAACCAGTGTGACTCAGAGAGAAATTCCTGCTAATGGACAGTGCAGGTGAACTTTTCCAGATTCTTGGATTTCTTCAAGACAGTCAAGTGTAAATGAAATATCTGTCCAAACAAACAAGTAAACAAGAATGAATGGTAAATCCATTCACATTTTAGTTTCCTAAAGTTCAGTCCACTGTTGTTTTTCCACATCCAAAGAATCCAAAGGGAACATTCTAGAACACTGTTTGGTCACATGACTTTACTAAATTCATCATGTTTCCACACATTGGACTGGAATGATGGTTGATCAGTTTTTGCTGATGTCATCACATGTGTGTTGTCCTCTGTGATGCACTTGATGGTTTTTTACTTTATAGTAGGCCTGCACAATATACCGCAAATTTATCGTTATCGCAAAATCCAGCTCTGCAATATGCATATCGCAAAAGACGGCACATATCGCAATAAATCGTAAACCTTAAATGTGCTAAAACAATCTTATGTTAACTTGAACCATTTAACGAATCAAATAAATCCCTTTATGCAATCGGACGGAGGCCTATTATGTTAGATGTTTGTCTCCTATGTCGACGAGTGACATTTGGAGTATAATTTTTAAACTGTTGCAATGTAATGGGAATGGTTATTTTGCTATTTGTTTATATACCGCAAATTATATCGTTATCGCAATTTTAATCTCTAATATCGCATATCGTGAGTTTTCCTTATATCGTGCATCCCTACTTTATAGTAAAATAAAGCTACTGTGCCTCAATCCAAATGGTATTTTCCAAGATTTTAGATCATTTCATTTCATTTTGATACGAGTTGTTATTGGTTTAGTTCAGTTTAATGTCAAATTATCCTAAGTTTGATACATCTTTGTGTAAATGTATGAATGCTGATTGTATTGTTTTGTGCATTATTCTTGCTTTGATTGCTTAAAATAAAAAAATCAAATCAAGTTTAATTAATAACCTGCCTCACACAGATCGATCTGGTTGTATAAATCAATCAATTGATGAATTAATCGTTACACCTCTAATACTAGTCATCCTGTAAAACCTATCACAAAGAAAGGTTCTTTATTTTAAACAGAGGGAGGTATTGTGGCATAATCATCCCCGTGACATCACAGCACCTGCCTGAATGCCCTCTCTGCCATTTTGGGAGTCAAACAGAAAGCGTCGCTGCAGCGGATCTTTGTTCCGTCTAGTCGACTGTGATCAGTTCCCTCTCTAAAATAAAGGGATTATTTCAGTGGAGCTTTTGGTTTCCATTGATTTTTGATGGTATTAGAAATGTTTTAAAAATGGTCTTCATTCCTTGAATTAGTTTTGCTGCTCTGTGTAGAATCCCACTTTAGTTTAACACTCAATGGTTCTGATCCACATGCTGGAAGTCATTTCCAAGGATAGCATTCAACATTTAGCATCGCACATCCAAAAGTCTGCTTTCTGTAAATGTTTGATGACTTCTCTGTTCTTGAGTGTGTTTTCTTTGCCTTTCTGTGCGTTTTAGTCCGACCTTGAACTGGTGCTGGGACACGGGGTTTCCCCTGAAGATATCATCTACAGTGGTGTTTGTAAACAGGTGTCCCACATAAAATATGCTGCCACCAATGGCATTGACCTCCTGGTGTGTGATAACGAAGCGGAACTGCGCAAGATTTCTCGCTGCCACCCTGGAGCCAAGTAAGTGACAGATAACAGTTTGAGTTGTATGTCAGTGTTTAGATGGAAACAAAAGTCGTTTTTAGAGAACTTCTGCATTTGACCTGTTGTCACAGATAGTCATTGTTTTGTTCTCCGAGCTTTTACAACCTCAGGTTTTTGTCTCCGTGTGATACTCCCACCTTCTTCACCAAACCTGAAATATGTCTCTGACCGGCACAGACATGACATAAAAATGATTATCCTTTAAGTGAGAAGACTGTTCTCTTCTGTGTCTTATCAAAGCCTAGATGTTTTTACTGTGGCCTTGTCCTTAAGACACCATCTAGATGGTTTCTACTGGTTCCTCTTAATCATCTCCCCTGATCTGTTCCTCATTCCTGATCCATCCTGGCTACCTCCAGCTCTGCCTCCTGTCATGGCTGCTCTCACCACAGTCTCCTGCATCTCTCCTTCCATTCTTGATGACACTGTAGTCACACATCCCACCTGAACCTTCCTCCACCTGTTCCAGCCTGCTTGCAGACACATCTTGATAAATCATGTAATAAAATGGTTATAGTATAACGGGGTGGAATTATATAAGTTCGCTTCTTTCCACTCCCTTTCAAGCAATTTTTATTAAATATGTCTAATTATCCTAAGTTTGATTAGTTACTGTATGAATGTATAACTGATGATTATATTGCTTTTGTGTATTACTTCTATTTGATTGCTTGAAATAAACCATTTCAAATCAAAAACATCTTCACCTCTTTCCTACACTCTTTGTTGTTTTGGACCGTTAACCCTGTGAACTTCAGATCCTCCTCCTTCTCCACCTCTCGTCTCTGTTACGTCACCGTTCCACTTCTGTCTTCCTGCAGCTGACCTTCACTCCTCTCTTTTCCTGAACAAACCTCCGCTCTGCTCCCTGTAACCTCCCCCTTAAAATAGAAGCAAAAGAATCAATCCACACTGAAGGGGGTTTGCTTTAAATGAAAGGCGTTTATTGTTGATGAGTTTTGAAAGTATCAGCGTTGTTGCTGTAATCAAGTAAATCTGGTCAAAGATGTCATTGAATTTCGGTTTAATAAGCAACAGTGCTTTAGTTGTTGTGGTTGTTGGTCTGTTTTCAGAGTGTCTTTTTGTGTTGCATCAGGCTGTTGCTGCAGGTTTCCACAGAGGCCTCCAACCCAGAGGAAGGGACGAGTGTGACCTTTGGCTGTTCTCTGAAGGACAGCAGGTGTCTGCTGCAGAGAGCTAAGGAGCTTGGAGTGCAGGTGGTGGGGGTCCGGTAAGACCTGCATAAACTGTACGACCATGTGCTGTTAGCAGGGAGGGGCCTTTTCTGTCAGATCTCTGCTTTGTGCTAAAAGAACCTGGAACTCTTTACATTTTAAATTGAAACAAGTGTGACATAAACACAAGACTAGTAGTTCTGTACAAACTGCGTTGGCTCCTTAAAGCGCATCCTTTGAACCTTTACCGCCTCCTTCTCTCTGCAGGTCCAACATTTCCAGCTCCTGTGAGGACGACCAGGTTTACCTTCATGCCATCTCTGATGCCCGCTGCATTTATGACCTGGGGGTGAGCGATCAGAACCATCTACTTCTGTTTATGCCACAAATGAATACTCGATTCTGATTGGCTGCAGAGTCTCCTTTAAAAAGTGATCATGAACATTTTAAAAGAAGCTCCGATCACAAAGCCTGAATGTTCTCTACTATTGCACTGATCTAAACGCCAGCTGGTACGTAAAAACCCAAACTTGGAGCAAAGGTGGACTGGCGTTGTTCCAGTTTATCACAACAGCAGGACAGTAGAAAAGACCTCCGTCCTTCACGTCTCTATGATGGACATGACAGGAAGTTAATTTAACATCAACGGTAATGTTGACTGCAATTTGTGTCTTTGTCTTTATCTTAAAAGAGAATAGATAAGTGTTTATGGATAATTCTATTATTAGTTAAGGATCTGTTGATCCACATTTAGTGATCAGGTGGATATTTCTTGCACTGAAAGTGATCTAGAAAACTACTTGTTTTCTAGAAACAAACTTTAGCTTCATGGTTTGGACAAAAACCAACGGTAAGAGGAGATCTTTCCCTCTGAAATGATGCTTTGATGGCTTAATGATGGTCAGCCTACCACTTCTCTGCTGCTGCAGAGCATTACCATGACAACGCGTCACACCACGTATCAAATAGTCTGCTTTAATTTAAAAAAAAGTAAAGATTTAAACCAAAAAAAAAATCAGATTACTGATTTAACTGATTGAATATTTCTTTCTTTCATAAGTGACCATGGAATAAGCAGCATAATGCCCAAAGAGGTGTCCACTATAAGAAATTAATGCAAGCAACTGCCGCCCGTTCAGCTTTGAACGGTTCACATCTGCATGTCATTCAATCATTTCTGATAACGGACACCTTGTTGGGCACTATCCCTTACATGTGTGTGTCGCTAGCATTCAGTGTCTGAAAGGGTGCGTTTGTGTGTTACAGGCGGAAATGGGCTTCAACATGAACATTTTGGACATTGGAGGTGGATTCAACGGCGCTGAGGCACAGCTGGACCTGGTCATTATCCGTTGATCTGCTCTTTTACATCAGTCTGCCTCAGATCCAGTCGTACCAGTATGCGCTCATGTTGTAGTTAACGTGTTGACTGGGGTCAGTACTGCTCCCCAAAGTGAGGCGTTTGATTATGAGCAGCTTTTTGTGGGAGTTTGATCAGAAAGTCAGCTGAAGATCACTGCTGCCAGTTTGAATCCTAACTAGTGATTAGAACAAATAAAAAGATTAAACTACTTGTAACAACAGAAAGCCATGTTTTGATACAGTGATTGTGATTTAAAACTTGGTTATGTGACTATTGAATGTTTGGTTTTTTTGTCTCCTCAGATTCACAGTGCTGTCATGTCTGTGGTGGACCTGTACTTCCCTTCTTCATCTGGAGTCTCCCTCATTGCTGAGCCTGGCAGCTTCTTTGTGTCTTCTGCCTTCACTCTGGCGGTCAGCGTCATCTCCAAGAAGGTGGTGGCCCGCGATGCCAAAGACCAGGAACGAGGTCAGTAACGATGTGCTGCAGTGAGTGAGTCTTCCAGTGACCAACCCCATTTTTATGATGGAAACAGCAGCTCTGTTAACCCTTGTGCTATCCTATGGGGTCAAGATGACCATTGACGTGTTCTCCCTACCATGACAAAGGTGGATAAAGGTGGAAAGATTTCATGTAATCCATGGACACCAGTGAAGATCACAAATCATTGAAAAAAAAAGGTTCAGAGCACTGTCTAGTGGGTCTAGATGACCCAACTCCCAAAGTTAAAGTGCCTAGGATAACACAAGGGTTAAAAGTGCCGTTTAGTGTAGTCACAGCCTTTTTCCTGAGCAGAAGAGCCGTCTCCCGACGAGGAGCCAGAGATCCAGTACTTCCTGAATGAGGGGGTGTATGGATCCTTTTCCAGCAAACTCTCCGAAACACCGATCGGGGCTCCATCTGTTCACAAGGCAAGTTCCAAATGTTTTCTCTGCTCTAACATAACAAAGCAGGAACTCCGTTTTATTCGTCCGATCATCTGGGCTCAAAAACCCTTCTGTGGTCCTTGGTGAACAGAAGTCTTTGGTGGACGCTCCGCTCTTCAGCAGCAGTCTGTGGGGTCCTTCAGGAGATGATCTGGACCAGGTGGTGGAGCACTGCTTGCTGCCTGAGCTTCACATCGGAGACTGGCTTGTGTTCAAACATGCCGGGGCCTTCAGTCTGGGTCAGCCGCTGTTGGCCTCCACGGACTCACCACCGCCCCCTATCTTCTATTTCATCTTCTCCAGAGACTGGTGAGGGTTTTCAGATGCATTTGAAGATGCTGTCGCTTTGCTTCCACTAACGGATGGTCAATGTTCCCCTGCAGGTTTGAGATGCAGGACACGGGTGTCATGCATGACACCACGCTAAAGAACCTTTCGTTGGTCCCCTACTTTTTCAATTCTTCCCAAACTGGAGCTGCGCTGTCGGTGCCAGCTTAGGTCACCTGAGCAGGAAGGCTTCAGTGTCTGTCGCTGGTTTATGCTGCTTGATGTACAGTGATGGATTCAACCAAATGTGCACACAATGTTAGACCTGCTTCACCTGAACTTCCATGTTAAACACGTGATAAGACCCGAACACCATCTGTTAGTATTGCAACAACACGGATGACTCCAAACATGCTTTCAGCAATAAAAACCTTCCCACTATTGCTTTGGCTTTAGAAAAAGCTTTGCTGCTGCCGTTTTTGTAAAGTTAGATGTGGATTCTTTGTTTAGACGATGTTGAAATAACACCATTTGCCACAAAATGTCTATTTATGATTTGAACTTGTTCTGTTATTTATTATCTGTGGCAAAAGCTGCAATAGTACTTGTTTGTGTCTGACAATGGGACTTGTACCACAGCGTTGCAGAATCTGCAGGGGAATTTCTTCCATCTTTCTGTCTTCAGAGTCGACACTGAGGCTTTTTCTGGAAAACCAAGGTCACGATTGTGTTTAAAAAGCTGAAGGTGACGGCTGAACCAGCATAGCTTTGTTGGTGAGGCCATCGGGTGACTGCAGCCAGCAGAGCAGATCTCTTGACAGAATAGGGGACCCCGTGTTGCTGGGCTGGAAATCCGCAGGACTCTATTGAAGACTTAAGACTATAAATGTGACACTTTTAACATTTCTTTCAACTCAAAAGAATACTTAAATAGTTGCTGCATGCGATATCTGTAAAGTTGTCTCTGATTAACTATCAGGCTCTTAACTGCTCCTAATCTGTAGCTGTGCTCATGACTTCAATAAAGCCCTCTTGACTTGACCGATTCGATGCTTCATTTCAGAAAATAAACATTTTTTTCCCCTTAAGATGCTCAAGCTAGCAGCAGGTCACCAAAAAAACTGACATTATTATTTTTACAGCTTGCATTTAATGGCACTTTGTGTTTAGGTCAACTTCCAAAGGAGATGTTAAAATAAAATGTTTTATGAAATATAATCTGTCATTTGTAATTTTTGTTAATGGAAAGGGAAGGAGAAAGAAGTGATTCAAATCTGAAAGCAAATTTGGTGAAAAGAAATAGATTTTACATAATGGCTGTGAGGCTCAGCCCTTTAGCTGCGTTCAGAACCTCCGTGTAAAAAAATGGACCAGCAATCCTCAGAGATTCTTTTATTTTCTCACAGAGAGGCTGAAGACAGTCGGGCTGCCTGCAGTCAGATCTGCAGACTGGCTAATCCCAAAGGCCCAACAGGGGGTCTTTCTAGCAGACAGGTGACGTCGTGTGTGTTTGGCCAGGTGGTCGCTCCTCATGAAGCGGGTCAGGCACACGGGGCAAGAGAACTTTTTCTCTCCAGTGTGGGTTCTACGGTGCCGGGAAAGTTCATCGGAGCGAGCAAACTGCCTCTTGCAGCCCTCCCATTTGCATCTGAATGGTTTCTCACCTGTGGGGGTACAGACAGTGATGCAGGTGGATGTTTTGTCCAGGTAAATTTGAATAAATGTGCTTCTCTCACCTGTGTGTGTTCTGATGTGGGCTTTGAGATGGGAGCTCTTGAAGTAGGTCTTCCCGCAGTCTTCCTGGGGACAAGCGTGTCTGCGGACTCTCACCACCCCTATTTGTGGTGGGCTTGGTCTCTGCTTTGAAGGGGAACCACAAGGTGCCGGGGCAATAGCCACAAACTTGGTGCCACCAGAGGTCGCTGGTGTTTGCTGAACGTATAAAGTTGCAGCTGGTGGAGGAACTAGGAGCATTACAGGGGTTTCTGCCAGCGGAGCTCCAACAACAACGACCTGCAGAGGGGAAGCCCCCTGTGATCCACGCTGTTGATCTGGTGTCTGCGAGGAGGTGAGCGCTGACTGCTGCTGATTCTCTGAGGCTCCGGCTGGCTTCTGAAGAATATTCGAGGAGGAAGAAAAGGCAGGAACATGAAGAACCAGAGCCCCACAGGCTGGAACAGACGGAGGTACTTCATCGCCCAACAGACTCATCTGGGTCTTCATTTCCTTTAAACTCTGTGAAGCATTTGGGACAGTTTCCTCTGTGGTGGTGCTCTCCTCAGAGAGTCTGTTTCTGAACTCATTTGAAGAGTTTACAGCCGTTTGAGAGTCCTCTGCAGCGGACCTCCCTCCCTGCAAGGGCTGTCGAGCGCTGCAGGCCAGGCGCTGCACATGTGCCGTGTGTTTGATGACGCTGATGCACTGGAACCTGCGGGGAACCGCGGTGTCCTCTGCAGGGGGCTGCGGATTCTGTACGAATGCTGGCCCAGGGGTCTGGAAGAAGGGTGGGCTGTGCGGAGGGGTCATGCACTGGAAACAAAAGCACAATCTTAGTGAGATTCAGTTAGAGATTAACTGTTTTAGCGAAATGCTCATTCTGGCTCACTTACAAAAGGAAGATCCTGCTGTGAAGCAGTAGCAGGTGAGGCCCAGTCGTCCTCGGAGCCGTCCGATGAGGGAGTTAGGGGTCTAGACTGTCTTACCCTGGTATTCCCAGTCTTCCAAAGCTCGGTTATGGACACCAGAGCCTCTGCCGCCCTCAGCCTTTGACAAAACAGCAAAAGCAGACATAAGGACGATGCAGCATCTTCTTTTATTGAAGTCCCACTCTGATCATCAAGTGGTCTTTTAGTTATGAAGATGCCATTTTAAGTCTAAATCTAAAAAACTGTGTTGTTTTCTGGGAGACAGTATGTGTCCAAATTCCCACCCTAAACCCTAACTACTAAAAAACCATATAGTGCGACATAAAGTAGTGCCCTGAGTTTTAAAAGCAACTCGGACACCAAGCTCGCTCCTTTTTTATTTTAAGCGGCTACGACGTCATCGATTTCACGAAGGTAAAATCTAATTAATATGAGTCTTTTGCAACGATTACTTATGAATCTAATGTCTTCTGAAGATAAAAACGTTGATGGTTTATCAAAAAAATACATTTAAATTCTGGTAAAAAATGTTCCGACGCAATGCATTGTGGTCTATATTCGCCGATCTAGTGAGCATCAATGCGCACTGGTTTTTCGCAGGGACTTATGGGAAATTTCTAGGGCAATGGATTTTGGAATTGTAGATTCGGACAGCACTACAAAATGGCGAACCCACTATATAGTGCACTAAATAGTGCGCTATATAGTGCGCTGTATAGTGCATAGTGCACTATGTAGTGAGTAGTGAGGGAATTCAGACACTTCCATAGTTTCTGCAGAGCGGCAGGGGTTTAATAGAAATTCCCCTCTGAGTTGTGGACAGTGGCGTGAAGTGAGTCTGCACTAATTTCCCACCATGCCTTTGTTTGCATGCTCTCCCGCCTGCTTACAGCCCCTCACAACCCCAACCTAACATGAGCCATCGAGACGTACAGTCCTGATCCAGATTCCAGTTCAGACGAGGAAAACAAAGACGTTCATGGATCTGTTTGTCTGCAAGTGGATCATCAGAATGGAGCGGAGCAGGGAGCTTGTGGCTCGTCCAGTGGATTCTTTAACGTAACAAATACAATACTTTTCATCCGCTCCTGATTCACAATGATTTAAATGACTCAATGCAAATGCAAATTGAATCTTAATTTTCTTCATACATGTCCTCCATCATGTGAAAAATGACACAAGAACATGGAGTGGGTCTTTCAGTACCATAACAACCTCAGGCAGGTCTGAACATGCTAATCACACCTAAAAACCTCTGCATCCTTCACAGTTTAGGAAGACACCATCGCCTGCAGGACAAGCAGCATGTGAGGAGAGCACGATGAGCCATTCCACATCCTCCTTTCACCTACTGTTCAGTAGGCATTAAGCAAGTTTTGGAGCTTCTACTTTATCACAGCAGTTTAAAGATTTGTCCTGATTAAGGACACATTTTATGAAAAACCTCAGTTTTCTCTCTGAAACGTTGCTTTGTTTGGAATGTCCTTGTTCTGTTGTTTACGTCTGAATGGGCTACAAAACCTGTCAACCTCTTCTTTGGCAGAGCGGTGGCGCCGTCTGGTGCCATCATGAAAAACGGACGTTCTTCTGAAAAACTAAAATAACTTCCAGATCAAAATCAAAAAAGTTGCTGGAAATCCGGTTCCCATGTGGCATTTAGTGTATTGGTTGCACCGAGGGCCGTATTTTTAGCACTTCAGGGAAATGAAGCCGATTTAAGCTGCTGGGAAAATGGACCGGGCTGTTTTTTTAAGCAAAGCTGTGCAAAAATCCCAAAGACGGAGAGGGGAGCTGAAGTGGAGCATGGGAGCCTCCACCTCTGCCATAATGCTGGTGTTCTTTCAACAATGCAAACATGAGGCTTCAGCTTGAAGCTTCAAGCAAGTGCAGAACAGTGGAAAGAAATCATGACTGATCACATTAAATACAAATATTTACATGTTATTGATTCGTAGGAGTTGGATTTAAAGGTTTCAAACCATTCAGAAAATCATGAACTGATTTCCTTCTAAAGCACGTTTTTGTATTAAAATGTAACAATTATAATTAAATTACATTTACATAATTTACATACCTATATAGCCTTGTTTTTACCTGTACAGACTCGGCGTTTCATGCTCAGACATGTGCCAAAGCCTTTAAACATTGACATTTTGAGATGTTTAAGTTGTGCAGGAAGGACACGTTTTTTATTTTAAAAAAGCAAATATTGTTTTCCATTTTTAAAAAAAGTTTTAGTCCATTTTACTTTGTAGTTATTGATAAAGTTACATAATATACCGTCTTCTCAGAAACATTTTATAATCATGAACTTTGCTCCCTGCAGAATACATTGGTATGAGGCAGGAGGAGCAGGGATGATGGGTCACGTGTTCTGTCAGAACTGCTTCATTCACACCTTATGAAGCTTTTTCTCTGTGTTCATGTTCGGAAAAGGAGAAAAATGATGAAGCCAAAAGACAGCAGTGTCTGTTTGAATACACAACAGCACACACGAGTACACACAACAGCACACATGATGAGTACACACAACAGCACACATGAGTACACACAACAGCACATGCATCCTCCTCCTCTGTGATGATCTGAAGGAGCTGCACGTCATTCATTAAGCATCTTCACTATTAATCCCGTCAATTTGTCAAACCGGAAATGCAATAAAAGCCTGTAAACAAATTCATTTCTAGTAAACAAGTAAACAAATACTTACGGCTTCAAGTCAAAGTGTGACATTATTGTGAGGGTAAGGGGGTCGTCCGAGTTGAGCCCTCGTGCTCTCGAGACAAAGTTTGACAGATGACAGAAATCTGAAATCCAAATCAGTTTGGTTTCCTTCCATTCATCAAATGCTGGGAGGGGGGGGGCACATGCGCGTGCTACGGACGGACCAATGGAGCACAAAGGTGTGCAGAGGAGCTGACCAATGAGAGGAGGAGCCGCTGCGTGATCAGGGACTGAAGACACCGTGGAGGCTGCGTGGTACACAACACACTGACCGTGTGAGCACTAGGGCTGGGTCCCACACGCGCGCGCGCGCACGGCCTCTCTCCCTGTGTCATCTGTGATGAGTCACATACTCCTGTCTGCGCAGACTCACCGTTTGGACATCTGTTCTGCCTTTTATTTCACCGACATGTCTTCATGAGTGCTTTGCAGGGGCGTCTCTGAGAGCTCCAAACACGGGGGGGGCCCCCCACACCCCCTGATATGCAGAGAAAGAATTTTAACTTTATAAAACAAACACAAGAGTTGCTTATGTGGGCCTGAAGCCCAAAGCATACCAGCAAAATCACTCAACGCAAAAACATACTAAAGATCACAAGAACAATTAGAAACGCAAAGCAAATAATAAAATGGTAAATGGCGTTTACTTGTATAGAACTTTCTATCTTCCTTGAAGGCCCAAAGCGCTTTACAGTCAGAAACCCATTCACCCAGTCACACAAACATTCACACACTGGTGGCGGCACCGCTGCCCAACACTGGTGCCAACTTCCACCAGAGGCAAGGTGGGGTTCAGTGTCTTGCCCCATGACACTTCGACGCATGGGCGGGCAAGGGAATCAAACCCGAATATTTAAATAAAGGTTGACCACCCTAACACTCCACCAATATTATGTACATTTAAAAACAAAAAAAAGTAAAAATCCAGAAACAACAAAATAACGCTTTCAGAAAACAAAATTAATTTCCAGAAATAAAATGTTATAAAAACAATAGGAAACCAGAAATGGTAGGAACTATGGGACTTCTCTGATTGGATGATGAAATTCAAAATCGCTTTATGTCTAACATCATCATGGACTAACATCATCATCCAATCAGCAATCTGCTTTTTGTTTCAATTTTTAAAAATTATTTGATTTATGGAATATACTCTCAGTTTTCAAATATTTCATTTTTTTAATGCATTTCCTGGTTTTGTGGATTTGTATTGTGATTTTGGGAATTTTTATTTTTGATTTATAAAATGTAATGTGTTTGTTTTTTTTTATCATTTGTTTTGCTTTTTAAATTGTTGTTGTGATCTTTAATATGTTTTGTGTTGAGTGATTTTTGCTGTGATTTGCACTTCAGGGCCAATCGTGAGGGTACTTTAGAAGCCTAAAGTAAGAAAGTAATTTTACCCATGAGATAATGTTAAAACTGTACAAACACTTAGTTTTGTTGACTGATGTCTGGTTAGAGTCTTTACAGGAGTTTGGATGTTCTCCTCAGCGCGTGGGGGTTTTTCAGATATTCCAGGTGAGCTTTACCTTTTAGTTCCCCAGGACATCTTTAAAAACTCTCATTCCAATTAGCCTGAACTGCTTAAGGAAGATTTAAAAAAATGTTTTTACTTAAAAATAAATGAATAAAAACCTAACTCTGTAGGTGTAGAGAGGGAATCCATGGTACAGCCTGACTCTTGGGATTGAACACGTCATGTTAGTTTGCCCAAGGGAAGGGGTTTGACAATCAAAGATCCATGTCACTGTAAAACCTTGTTTTACACTGATGCTGTTTCCAAAGTGCCTATATATTTAAAAAAAAAACTTTAGGAATTTCATCATAAATATATGTTTTTTCAAAAAGAATATTGTTTGTTTGGAGTATTTAGGAGTGTCATCTTTGGTAACGAAAGAGGGTTCAAGCACCAGGGCTGGAAAGGGGTCCCGATGCCTCAGCTGGCCCATGATGAGGTGTCAGCTGTATAAACCTCACCCAGAGCAGACCGCTAAAATAAACATCAGGCTTCTACACACACAGTCGGGTAAATAAACACAAAGATGCTCAGGAGAACCTGATCACGTCCAGAATAGGATGTTGCCCCAAAGTGGTCCAAAAAAGGTCTCTGTCCTTTCACATCTCCAATGATGAATCCATTTAATTTCAGACATTTTCTGTTGTGTTTGTGCACCAAATAATAGGATACTTGAGCAAAATCATACATTACTGTCAGTTGTAAAGGGAACTACTTGTAAAACTCAAATTCGTTATCAAGCATGCCAAGCCTGATCTCTGGTTCTGCAAATGAATCTGCTCTCCAGCCAATCAGACCAGCTCAGTTGATAGCAACGTCCATTAGAATCAGTTCTCATGCGCACTGGCTGTGCCCAGACATTTAAGCTTTGTGAGCACAACTTGGCAAGCCTTCCATGATGTTGTGCTGTTGACAGAGAGAGATCTTCACTCAACTGGAGGCTGAACCAGGGTTGCTAATGTCGCTCCACAGCAGATAAGGAAGTAGCAACAAAAGCGTATCCTTCATACTGCAGAAAGGGATTCATTTGAACAGATGAAAGGTACAAAAATTCACCTTTTACCACTAAAGCCTCCCTGTTTTTTTCCTTGAGAGCAGTTCCAATGACAGACCAGTTATCTGGCTTTTTTTTGCTCTCATATCTATCAACAGCAGAGGTCACTTGATAACCTGGTGCCCTGGTATCTAAAAATAGTTGTGGATATTTCTTTGGTTTGTTTGACTTCCGTCCTAAATAAAGGTACTTTTTTTCTTGTGGAGGCAATGACCCTGGCTGCATTCAACTTTGTGCTGAATTCAGAACATCGACACTTTTTTGATGTGTTACAAATAGAAGTTCACAGCCTAAAAACAGAGAATCTCTCTTCATCGCCTGTTCTTTTTAAGATTTTGCTAAAAGTTTAAATTAGCACCTGAAAATGTGAATATATAGATGTAAGGCAAAATGTCTGATGTATTTTGTGTGTGTTCAGCGTAGGAGCCTGTGTGTGTGTGTGGTGTGTGTGTGTGTGTGTGTGTGTGTGTGTGTGTGTGTGTGTGTGTGGCATTTTTGCTTTTGTTCAGTTCTTCTCAAGTCTGACAAGGAGGTTTGTGTAGTTTAAGGCCAGGTGACTTTAGTAGAATCACTTTGGATTCAGTCCGGTTTAGATTTTTCTTGAACAAACGTGACAGACAAGTGAACCCTTAGTAAAAAGTAGTACACCCGAAGTTTTTTTTTATGAAGTATACTTGAGTATAAGTATTGCAAGTCTACTATACCATGTAGTGTAGGAAGTACACTAACTGAATACTTCTTCAGACTAAATTAGAATGTTTTAAGTTTACAATAATATAGATATATATGAAAACTAAACTGCCCTTTTAGTATAAACTAAGTATATGTATAGTACATGTAAATATACTACTTTTTGCTGAGAGAGCTGAAGTTAAAGAAAAAAACCACAGTTTAGATTTTAATTACAGCTCAACTGCTTTTAGTTCCAGCTTAGAATTCAGAAAATATGACTTTAAATCTGCAGTGTTTGTCGGTTGATCTCCAGGCTGTTCACTGTCATGCACTCAGTGCGGTGCAGTGCAGGAGTAGGACTGCACTGCCTCCATGATGCATTCTGAGATCAAACCTACCACCTGCTGGTGATATTGAAAACATTCCCAGCATTTAATCACTAACAATCTGTGTTTAATTTCAAAACAAATGATTGTTAAAATGTAGGCCTGCTTTTTGAAGAAAAAAAATATGTATTATTTTATTTTTATTATATTATTAAAAGAGCAGTGCATATTATGAAATATTTAAAAATATGAAAAATATTGCCAAGGCTCATTTTTATCTGAAGTTGTTTGGCAATACAAAGATTACATTGAAACATCTTTAATTTACACAGGATGTATAGTACACCAAAATAAAGAACAGCAACAACAGCACAACATACAATAAAATCTGACAGAAAAGATGACTATTAGTCCAGCTGTGGGAGCAGTTTTGATTGTCCATGCTCTATGATTGGGCTGCATGGTGGTGTAGTGGTTAGCACTGTTGTCTCACAGTAAAAAAGGCTCTGGTTCAAATCCTGACTGGGTATACTCTGTGAGGATGCTCCCTGCATGCGTGGGCTCTCCTCTGGCACTCCAGCTTCCTCCCCTTGGTCTTGATGGCTCTCTTCTTCCTGCACATTACAAAGGGCCCACAACATACGGTAATTCATTACACCAAGCATCCTTCAACAGCCAGATTTCTGGTCTGTCACCAGAGCAGTTTCTCATTAGCCTTCTTGACTAATGTGGCTGAAGCATCATCAGGCGAAAGGTACAAAACACCTCATTCCAAGCCGTTCAACTTCTCTGTCTGACATTATACAGTTTAGACAAATATTAGAGTTTTCTTCTTATATATGATATAAATGGAAAAAACTGAACAAAACTTTATTTAGTTGGTACTTTAACAAAAACAACACCATGGCCCAGGACTGCCCAACTCCCGTTCTCTGACTGCCTTACCTGTTTTACGGTTTCTATGCACTGCTTTCTGCTGATTAGTTCACTCAAGAACTGCTGAGAGAGCTGGAATACAGGCAGGGTGGTGGATCATGAGGACCAAGATAGGGGAGGTGCTTGGTTTGAAAGAGGCGTGTCTCTGTTATTTGGACTCGAGAACAGTATAGTTGTGCTGTGAGCATGAAAAATGACAGAATATGTTGTGATGTCAATTATGCAAAAATACTTTTATAAAAATATGAAAATGGGAAGGAGATGTAAATCTTACAAACTTGACCATAAAAGGAGTCTAATTAACCTGGAGCTGAAAATGAGAATCTACTGGATTGAACATTGATAGATGGCAAAAACTCAATGGAGCTAAAAGTATTTGCCGTTGTTTCTGCAAGCTGACCCATTAAAAAGTTGAGTTTGGTCTGTAATGTTCCTCATACCTACGCTTCAACTTTGAGAGACAGAATGTAAAAAATAATCCAGAAATCACATTGATTGATTTTTAAAGAATTTATTTATAGAAATGGTGTAGACAATGTAGTATAAAGGTGCAATAGGCCCCTAAATGCTTTGTCATGTATGACTAAGGTCAACGATTTCCTGTAGGTTTTCTACAGCTGCTATTTTGGTCCATTCCTCCATGCAGATCTTCTCAAGAGCTGTAAAGTGTTTTGGGGGCTGTTGCTGGAAAACACAGAGGTTCAACTCCCTCCACAGATTCTCTGTGGTCCATGGACTGGTTTCAACACTCCAGAACCTTGTAATGTGTTTTACATAGCCACTCCTTTTTTGTCTGGACGATGTGTTTGGGATCATTGTCATGCTGGAAGGTCCTCCACGTTTCATCGTCAGTGTTCTCACTGATGGAAGGAGGTTTCTGTCCAAAATCTAAGCACACATGGTTCTATTTATCCTTTCCTTAATACTAGGGGTGTGTATAATGTTGTAAAATGAGTCTGGGAAAACAATACATATCCCGATACGCGTCCCACAGTACAATACGTATCCCGATATTGTATCTGGACACTTTTTTCTTTTTCTAAAGAGTACGATTTAGAAAAACTCTACCTGAATATTAATACTACTTTCATTGTCAACAAAAAATGGTAAAATTCATTTTATTTAATGATCACAATGTTAAGCACTGCAACTGTATCTCATATATAAGTTGCTTTTATCCAAGTAAATTCGTGGTGCTTTTATTTTGGTAACTTAAAATATATTTATTCTTAAAGGGAACAGTCAACATCGTCTAATTTCCACAACTAAATACTTTTCAGTAAAAGAAAACAAAATACAATGAATGTGCCTTAACCAATACGGTTATAAAAGTATGATTGAGAAAATAAAGTGATGTTTATTTTCAATATTGCCAAATGTAGCTTCTCCAGTACTTTTAAACGGTTCAGGAGTCTGAACGGTGCTTCAAGAATAAAGGAAAAACAAAACAAAACACACCAATTCTTTCTAGAAACACTCAAGTGTGATGCAGCAGCATGACGGAATGAAGGAGACATTTTAATGTGGCAAAGATGCTTATTTACATGACAGTCTGCTCTGCAGCTGCAGCTCCACTTTTTCACACACTGACGTAAACTGGTAACGGTCATCGCAACGGTCTCTGCCTTTTTTTCAGACCATTGTACACATCACTAAGTTGCTGAACTAGAATCTATTACTGTGAGGTTCTGCAGAACTTTAATCCGCTTTGCGACAGTATTTTGACATATGCTCTGTGCATTAGCCTCTGCACAGCTGCAGAGCTTCACTGGTTCTAATCTGAGCTAAAAGGCCCAGCAATCCTCGTTTTTATATGATACTAGCAGCAAAGTGGCTCAGAGTTTTTGGTTCGGTAGCCATAAGTAAAAACTAAGTAGTTCATGTCTCATAACAAAACAAACTGCTTCACTGAGATCTTGTCGTTGTTTTGTGTGTAGAGCTGCTCAAAGAGGCTCAGTGTGCTCTGCTGCCAACTAGTGGTCGGTGGTTTATTTGGAAAACAAGAGTCAGCTCATAAATAAATACACAAATATCATCCTGACAGTATTTTAAATCGATACAAATATCACCAAATAAAATATTGCGACATTTTGGTATTTTTTTTTCCAGCATCCCTCCTTAATACTGATCAGTCGCAATGTGCCTTTGAAGAAAAAGAGCCCCAAACTATGATGTTTCCACCTTCATGCTTCACAGTGGGCATGGTGTTCTTGGGATGTGACTCAGTGTTCTTCTCCCTACAAACATGGCGAGTGATGTTAATACAAAAGAGTTCCATCTTGATTTCATCTGACCTCACGACCTCCTCCCAATCCTCCTCTGAATCATTTTAGATGGTCTCCGGAAAACTTTAGACGGGTCTGGACAATTACTTTAAGCAACCTTTGAATCAGTAAACAAAAACAGGGTTAGAATGCTGTGATCACATTACTGGAAAGGGACGTGATACATTTACTTAATAATCATATCTTTTGTGTTAATCAAACTTAATTTTTAAAACATCAGCTTTTTATAAATAGTTCATCCAACTAGCAGCGATCAGAGCTTTGACTGCCACTCAAAGAATGAACTACATTACCTGTTAGGAACTTCCTAGACTGGTCACAAGTTCAACTTATATCTAATTTTTTACAACTCTTTCTTTTACATATGAAGCTCTAACTGCATTTTCTCTACAGCATAGTAAATAGATTCAATCTCTAGGTCTGCCTGTGAACCTCTTTAACATCTTTCAGTTTTATTTATTTTTCAAGGCACCAGTTATTGTCAAAGGTCTGCAGCAAAAACCTTCACCAGACTTTCTAAAGGGTTTGCATTTATTTATTTTTTCTGACATAATCTGGCAACTTGTTTATTTTCATTGACTAATCAAACACATTTTTGAAGTGATGTTTGGTCCAAAGGGCAGTGGACACAGTCCTATGGCTGTCCTCTAATAAAGTATACCATCTAGATCAGGGCTCCTGGTGAAATAAAAATAAAAAGGTTTTAATTTTAAAAAACTATTTGTAAAGTAAAAATGTAAGTAATAAAGTAAAAAAAATGTAAAGTAAACCAACTGAAACTTTATTCAACTCATTCACAAACAGTTAAAGGACAGTACAAATCATAAGGGGAACTAAAACATTTTGACACATTTTGAAGCGCCTTGTATACCACGGACAATCAGTCGGAGGGTCAGTAAGCAAAACCAGAATTCATGCTTACCGGATTATGAGGCAGATTTTCTATTTTGGAACAAACTCAAAGATTTTAGGTGTGCCTTAAAGTTTGAAAATTATAGGAAGGGTCACTTAATTTGGGCTGCATGATGGCGCTGTGGTCAGTGCCCTTGGTTCACACCCAAAGGGCCCAGGCCCAAATCCCAGCTAGGACCCCCCTGTGTGGAGCTTGTGTACTCTCCCTGAGCATGTGTGGGCTCTGTCTAGACACCCCAGCCTCCTCCCAAAGTAAAATTAAGAAAGAAAAACACGATTTGTAGGTGATTTGGTAACTCTGAAGCAGGAGTGGACAAACTTTTTGATTTGTGGGACATAAAGGGTTCTAAAATTTGACTTACAAACTGGACCAGGAGCAGATGTGTAGAGTGTGTTCATGCTATATATATATATATAGCATGAACACATTTTAATATATATATTAAAACAGAACATTTTAGGATTTCATTTCAAAAGTGTGGCATTTATTCTCATTTTAGTGTCAATTACACCAATAACTTGATGTCCCCTCAGGGAAAAAAGCAAACTTAGGGTGTGTTTACATGTTGGAATGATCAGAAAAATGCCCGTCCGACTCGGAAAACATAAACGAACGTAGGAAAAACAACAACGCTTCCAACACCACATGACTGGAGAAAACCTTTCTGCATCTAAACAAAGGTGAAGTCTATTTGTAGAACATGATCTATGGGGAGACACCAGAATGACAGAGAAAATAAAACATTGTCAATGATTACCTGTATAATTTATTTCAGTTTGGCAGGACAAATGAAATAGTGTAAAGGGCCGCATATGGCCCCCGGGCCGTTGTTGGCCCACCACTGCTCTATAGTGTCCCTAAGTTTGAGTGTGTGATTGTGTGATTGTGTTCCCCTGCAACTGAATGGCAATCTGTCCAGGATTTACCGCACCCACAGTGGAGAGGACAGGCTCCAGTAGCTCCGCGACCCCAAAAGGGATAAAGCATGTTAACCCCTGTTCTATCTTGTGGGGGTCCAGATGACCCCACCCTTACATTGACGTGTTATCCCAACCATGACAAAGGTGTATAATGGTGGAGAGCATCTCATGTAATCCATTGACACCAGTGAAGATCACAAATCATTCAAGACAAAAGGTTCTGCGCACTGTCTTGTGGGGTCCAGATGACCCCACTCCCAACGTTAACATGCCTCCAAGGGACGTTGACGTTGGGAGTGGGGGTCATCCGGACCCGACAAAATAGCACAAGGGTTAAGAAAATTGATGGATGGACGGTTACTTAATTAGCTTTGATTTACTTTTGGTTAGTAATATTTACACATTTCTTGGCGAGAAGCACCACAAACAATAAAAAAAACATTATTAAATCACTGCCTACCACCACATTTGCTGCACTGGGTTGGTCCTATGTGACACAGGGGGCCTTTTACTTTTAAAGGGCATCACGTGAACCTCTGCTAAAGTTATAAACTACTTCACATAAAAAACAATTATATTTTGCCTTTATGTGTCTGTCTAAATTTCAATTGTATTTATCACAATAGTAACAATAACGTAAATAGAAGTCAGGGTCTGGGAGTTTTCTAAAGGGTGAAATAAGCCAGTGAAATTAAAATCGACCCAAATGGTTCTTCTGTTAAAAGGTTTGCAGACCTGGGTCTAACTAGTAATTTTGGTTTTAAATCCAAAATGTGTTCTTTTCTGCTCCCCTATTGTATAAAATAGACCTCCCAGTCTATTTTGGTATCTTTTTCCCCCCTTTTTTCTGAGTAATTCTCGAGAATGCTGCTGCAGTTCTCGTTAAAGACTTTGTGATGGAAGCTGCCCTGCCAGTGTCTATGAATTCGTCTCTTTAGATTAGTTTCGCCCATTAGCTCAGCCTCTGCCCTGACTATCCCGCTGAACACATTTCCTGTTTGTGGCCGAAACTCCAGGCAGCAGCAGCAGGAGCGGCAGCAGCAGCAGCAGAGCCGCGCGGCTGCATGTGCGCTCATCAACACGCGCGCGCACACTCACAAACACACACAAGGAGCTTGGTGGAGTTAAGATGGCGGCATGTGGCTGAGGAGGCTGGGATTCTGAAGGATTTTTCGCCCTAAAACGATTTTTATGAAATCACGCACGCACAATAATCGAAGAATAACAATTTCCATTTCTTCTACTCGCCTGTGTATAACTCTAGAGTGAGCCCATGACATCAATACACTTCGTTGTCCACCCGTTGCCCGGGACCGAGGATCAGCTCAATGACAGGTATTTTGTTGCAGCCCACAGAAAAGACCGAGTAGAATCAATATTTATGAACCACATTAGTTATATTATTTTTGTAGTTTAAATTGTTCAAGATGGCGATATTGTCATGTATGTGCGCTTGGTTTTAACATATCTTAATGACCTCTTCAGGGGTGATACAAGGCCCGGCATTTTGAACGGTCCTTGTTAGCTTGCTGCTCCAAGCGGTTGTTAGCATGCTACATGCTAACCCGTTAACAGTCTATTACGGCTAAAGCTAGCTGCAGCATTCTTGGTTCTCTTGAAGGGTTGGCTCGCAGTCAATGTTGAGACAGACAATGCGAGTTGGGGGATGGGTGAGAGAGGGGCAAAATGTATTTCATAGAACTAACTTTTTTCCGGATTCCCCTTTTTTTTGTGTCACAAATCACACATTTCCCCTTTTACCACGTGCCGTGTTTTCTTTTCGGTTCGTCTTGTTAATTATTATGACAAATGAAGTGGCTAACGTCAGCTAGCCGAGAGCAGCTAGCTTAGTAATTCGTTACCATGCGTTGACAAAGGAAAATGTTAGAACTTGAGTCTTTGTTTTAAATTCCCCCTCTTAGTCTTAAATCTTACAGCCGCGTTTGATCACCAAGATATTCGAAAGTATGCTGATCGTCTTCTCTTCTTGTTGTTATCCTGAAGATGCGGCCAAACTGCGTTAGCTAGTAGTAGTACATGATGTAGTCACATTAATTTGGTTATCGACTTCTTATCCGGCTAATAATTTACAAGCTATCTTATTTATAGTCGATGCTTTCGTTCCAATTTTTCATGTAAATTGTGCTTTTGACTTGAATAAGTTGCTATTATTTCGCGTAGCAGTTGTAAGTAACTTGGTATTTTCTCTTATATGTAGTAGTACACACTCGGGTTTTGTTGCTTAAGCAAGATTATCAGCCATTGGTATTTGGAAGGACGGTCCAGGACGTTGCGTGCGACCTGCTATTTGGCTTTATTCATTATATAGGTTTATATCTAATTGAAATAATAATTATTGGTTTTAAATTTACCTAAAATAGGTTGTTTGACATCAGTTTGTGAGTCTTAATTTCTTTTCACAATGAACTAAAAATAAACCAAGAGGACATGGGTATAGATTATTTAAATTTTAAGTAGCTTTGATCAGGCTGTCAGTTGACTTTGGTAATTAGGAGGCTGTTTTCTACAGACTCACTAGAGCCACATGGTTGTACGAAACATTGGTTCCTGAAAGAGGTTATGGCATTTCCAGCCAGTCATGCCTGCTGTTGCATTCTGCTGTCACCATGTGCTGCTCGGAGGCCTCTGCTCTCTTTCAGCCATCAGTGATCTCCAGTTGTCAAAGCAGGCATCTGGTTCTGCTTGAAATAGGGATAGATCGAGCTCAGTTAGTCATTCACGGAAGAAAAACCAAAGTTCTTCTTAAAGATCAGCAATAGTTTTAGCAAAAAACAAAAAAAATTAATCATTGTATGGTATGTTCATGTGAATGATACCTAGTTTATTGAGTCGAGTGTTCTTCCATTTAAGTGGTAAATGACTGATTGGCTTACAGGCAACTCCTTTTACCTCGCTGTACAGTTTACTGTTCTTTACTCTGAAAGTGTTCTATTTATTTTAAATCACAATGGCTCTTGAGTTCACATTGAGTTAGCATTTTGTCAGGACTTTGCCAGGAGACAGGAGATACTTTTGGAGTATTTCAAATTCAGGGAAATTCTAAACCTATTAAAATAACATTCTAATTAGTTTTCAAATATCATTTTGTGTTATTAACTAATTATCCTTGTTGAAGTTGATTTGTTTATGTACATTTTCCCAGTGAAGAATCATGTTCTACTTATATGAGGCAGAACATAATTATTTTCTAAGTAGTAAGATTTAAATGTTTAAGTCTCAGCTGAACCTTAAGGGGATCTTTATTTTTAGAGTCTTGAATAATTTTCTGTTTCGTGAAAAAAAATGTATTCGTGGAAACTTGGAGTACTGATAACTGAACGAATTCCAGTAATAAAAGCTCTGTATGTCAAAAGGACATCTTATGATTATATCTGGGCTAAACCCCTCTGCATTTAATTACTTGATTGATTTTAAAATTGGTAATAATTCTGTTTACGCTCTTTTTATTAACCCTTTTCAAACAAAATGCTTCATTTTGAAATCTCTTGTGCTGGTGAAGAAGCCGTTTGTGTTCTGCTCTATTTATTCATATTTCTGTTTGATTTTGTTTCTTTCAGAAACGTTTTGACCTCCAGGGTGATTTAAATCAAGTTTCAGGTTGCGTGTTTTACAGCCACAGGCCTGTTTTTTTTTTCTTGTGGGGAAATATTAGGCAAGTTTTGATGGTGCTTTTCTGTAGCATTTATTTATCAGGTTATTTTCTGTGTGCTAGCTTGGATAATAATTTATACCACATAATTGTGTCAAGATCCAGCACAGAAAAGCTATAAATATTGTTAAAATAAATGGAGGCCAGGAACTAAAAATATTAGAACAACACAAAGTTCTTTTTTTTCCTTTGAGTCTGTAGTTGTAGCACTGCAAAAGGAAATGTCTCCCATGTTACAGAGCTGTAAAATAATGGCTGCATACCTATTTAAATACAGTGATGGATTGCTGCTAGCAACACACTGACAAGTAGGTGTATGACTGTCCAATGCAGAAGACATCCGTCTTCTTGCTTTTCCAGTAGCGATGATTATAGGTTTTACTCTTTGAACATACCACTGGATTCATCTTTTAAAACGGAAACATCTGATCAGTTGTGTGACAAGTTCTAAGTATATGTTGGCTGCAACAGAACCAACTCATTTTCTCTTTTTTTTGTGGCTTCTTTTTTAAACAAACTAAAAAAAACACACTGGGTGGGGGTGTTTCAGTGTAGTTTTACAATTTTAGCCTTTTAGCTTCATGCAGCCTGAAAGGGTTTTCGAAAAGATGTTTTATGGAACTATAGTGTCCATAGTGTATAGTATAATTGAGCATGAATAAAGCTTTTTATTCAATCTTTTGAACTGCATCAGTGATCTAGTTTCTTATATTTGTAATGGCACCAATAGCTGCACTGCCCCCGCTCTGTTAGCTCTACTTTACCTGTGTCCCGCTCTGTTTTGGTGATGGCGTGTGGACAATGTGAGAGGGCAGTCGTATCGGTGGTTTATGGTAGCCAGTATAGAGAATTCAGCGGCTGGCATTGAAAACAAAAAAACAAATGGGAGAAATGGTGGATGTTACTGGGTGAGAGCAGGCAGAGGCTCCACCAATGTGCCCCGTTTAACAGCATCCTATCTGTGAATGTATTCAGGAGTTCCCCACATTCCTAGCACTGAACCTGGGGAGGGAGGGGGGGGGTGTCAGTATGTGAAATATTTGCAACCGATAAACTCTGGTTTCTGCAATCTCACTTTCCTGTGAAATCATTAGGATTTCATCAATTTTTAAAGAAATTTGATCTGTGACCTACAAGATGAAGATGAATTTGTTAGTGCCTGGCTTTGTTGGATTTCACTGAGCTGAGTGATCGCTGTTGGAAAGTGTTTGTCGTTTATGGTTGAGGATCACCGCCTCAGTATTGGGTTAATTTGATTTTTAATTTTTTATAATTAAATTTCTGATTTGACTCAATTTAATTGTATTAAATATAAATTCCTTTTTCAAAATTTCAAAGAGAAAAACTGTAAGAAAAGAGGATGCATAGATTCATTGATTTAACATTTATTTATTTTTTAAAAATTCGTGTTTCCAGAATTTAAACTGGCAGCTTTTTATTTTAGTCTTAAACAGGAAAAAGGAAAAATGATCAGAGAATCGGTTGCTCTAGCTTTTTCCTGGATGACATTTTCTTGGATTAAACTAGGGCTGCTCGATATGAGGAAAACACCTCATATGTGATATTAGAGATTCATATTGCAATAACGATGTTATTTGCTTTATATAAACAAATTGTAAAATAACCAAAATTACCATTACAATTTTTAATGCAACAGTTTAAAAATTATACTCCAAATTACCCTCGTCGACATAGGTGACAAACATCCAACATAATAGGCCTCCATCCGATTGGTCAACAACTTGAAGGCCTCCATCCGATTGGTCAACAACTTGAAGGCCTCCATCCGATTGGTCAACAACTTGAAGGCCTCCATCCGATTGGTCAAATTCATAGAAGGATTTATCTGAATCATTAAATACTACACTTAAAGCTGCAATAAATTGTTTTAACACATTTAAGGTTTACAATTTCTTGCGATTCTCGCCGTCTTTTGCGATATGTATATTGCAGAGCTGGATATTGTGATAACGATAAATTTGCGGTATGTGCAGGCCTAGATTAAACAATAAAAATCGGCATGAAAGTGTGGAATTGTATGTGCCGGTAGTACGTATTCGGCTCATAGCTGGGGAAACAGTGGCTCACAGCTGTGCCTGCTCTTACCTGTGGTGAGGCTTTGAAGCTTTAGATTGTCTTCATGACTCCCTCATTTGCTGAAAAGTTACTTGTCTTCACTTTGTTTCATTGCAGTGGATTATTTATCCTGTTGTTTCGTGTAATCATGTAGTTTGTTTAATCCTTTCAGGCTTCGGGAAGTCTCCGAAAAACTGAACAAATTCAGCTACAACAGGTGAGTTTGTTCTATGGACCACTTTGAGTTTTTTTCTGCTGGTATTTCATCCATGTTTTTCTATTTTTGTCTTTTAATGTAGTCATCCGCACCTTAATCTGCTGGAGCAGGCCACTCTAAAACAGTGTGTTGTTGGTCCAAACCATGCTGGATTTCTCCTTGAGGTAATCTGTTTTAAATGTTGAAACTAAGGCTGCACGATATGAGGAAAACTCTCGAAATGTTGCGTTCAAGAACGAGCTAAAACCCATTTACTTGAATGGGCTCTTAGCAAGTGGTGTTCACACTGGACTGTCGCTACCTGATACTAGCGCATTTAATGGAAGTTGGAAGAGGCTTGTTGGGAAATGTTGAATCGATTCAGATCGGGTGACTCTTACTCCAGGCTGTTACTCTACAGCTCTATTCCGATATATGAAAGTCTTGGTGTCATAGAATTGCAGCTGGGGTCAAACCACAATTATTATTTTCTCCTTCATGATTACTTTTCAAACTGTACTTTTCAAATGACACTTCCATGGACGCTATCCATACATCGCTGCCAAATCCTAGTCCCTGATTGGTCAAAGTTAAAACTACTTTAACTTTCAATGTTCGCTCAATACTTGCACATTTTGTACGTAGAGGCCGAAAACGGACTTAAAATGTGCACAGTAGCATGTGAATGTGAGAGTTTTGAACACGGAAGCCTGAAACACACATATACTTGCATTTACATAGACTTTTCATTGAAAGTAGTTGCTTAAATGCGCGTTGCCGAGCCCGGTGTGAACGTAGCATCATTCAACACTTCAACCGTAAGATTGTCTTAGTGTACTTTATGTGATGAGGACCAGTGAACAGTTTAGCTAAAATAAACTTGTAATCACTGCTCTCATACTCCTGCTGACTGCAATGTTGATGGTGAGAAAATCAAAGGTTATATCTGAGAGTAAGCTTGGATTTATTTCAAATCCTTTAACTATAAATATCAAATGTTTCACCTTTTCAGTGCTATTTGTGGTTTTTGTGGTGAAAGTGTTTAACGCTGAACAACCTGCATCTCTTGAAGGATGGACGCGTGTGCAGAATCAGCTTTTCTGTCCAGCCCGATCGCATGGAGCTCAGTAAACCGGATGGCAGCGATGGGTGAGAGATTTTCTGCCGTCATCTGTCCTGGAAATGATTTTAGCCTTGGCTCTCAGCTGTCTGCTGTGGCTGTGTTTAATTCAAGACACAATGAAGATGCTTTGGCTTCCTGATCGCCTGGCTGTAGTTTGAATTCACTGCAGTGTTTTGGAGACGGTTTCAGTTTTGGTTAAATAAAAAATAGCAGCTTGGCCACATAAATGACTATATGAAAGAAGAGGCGGGGCCTGAACGATATGGCCTAAAATTACAATCTTCAAGATTTGATTTGGATTTTAATGGATTTAAAAAAAAAAAACGTTTTCCTGCCCTACATTACTTTCTTAAATAAAAATAACAAATGACAGAACATACTGAACAAAACTTTTTTCTCATTCGGAAGTTGATGTGGATTCAAAGTGTAACTTAAAACAGGCTGTAAAAATGTTGAACATGTCCCTTTTCACAGAGTGTCTCTGTTTCAGGGGTTGAAAACAGGTTATGCAGCGTGCATTTGGTTCATCTTTGGGAACAAACTCCTCTTCGCTAGTTGCCTGTTGCCAGTGCCAGGCCAGCTGACCTTGATACAGAGAACAGGATGCTGGGAAAATGAAAAATTGAAAAACAAACAACGACTGCTACTTGTCTTGATTTTTAGAAAAACCATAGCTAACAGAAATTGATGAACCATAACAAAAAAAGTCTTATTGAAAGAATTTGTCGTTAATTGCCTGCTGTTCCATCAGAAGCAGAAGAACCCTGATGAACTTTAACCTCTTGGGACTGGATGAATCTGAAACATAAAGGAGCATTTATATTTACGTTATTAAATTAGTTTATGGGTTTGTACTAAAGAAATGTATATATTTCTCAAGTTAAAAACTCTGGTAAAAAGACAAAGTTTTGTTTTGTGGAAGCAGTTTCTCCAACTTGTGTTTGAAATGTTCTTTTTGTTTTGGGACTCTTCCTGTTTTTATAAAAATGTATTTGGTGGCTTCTATGTCTATTTTGAACTGTATATTTGGGGAATGTCAAAAGAGCTTCCATATTTTATGCTTTTATGGGTGACATGGGTTGCATGCATACGAATCGTTCTGTGGAAGGTTGAGGGGAAAACCTCTGTCTCCAACTACTGACGTTATGCTTGGACACAGATTTGTTCCACACAAAAGGGTGGAATATTTATCATTTTTGGTCAGTAGTGAGATTCAATAACGAAATTCCCTGCCCTTACTGCACCAGGACTGGGTTCCTGGTCAGATGAATGTCCTTTAAATTTGCTTTTTGTGCGTTCATCTAAATAATTTCTGCCTTCAATTCTCCCTCACTGTAGGATAAACCTCAGATTTTTCTGTTTACTTTGTAGTTGTTACATTAATCCTCTTTGAATTTAGCACAGAAATGACACATTACGCCTTTATCTTGTAGAATCCATGTTTAAAGTTTATGAGCAGACATCTGCTTCAACTCAGAACAAACCAGATTTTGAAACTTTTTGAAACGGGAGAAAGCAATTGCAGCCCCCAAAAGTCAAGAACCTTTACAAAAAGTAAAGTCTTGAAGGAGGAACGAGTTGCAGCCAATTCTGATTCCCAATGGTGTTGCCATGCTAGTCTCCACAATAAAACCCCTGTTTTGCAAAGTTATAGTGATCAAAAATGAACAAATAATTCACAAAGGAGCTTCTAAAATATACGGGGCGTAGTTAGATTAAGCTTCTGCAGATTTAAAGCTTTAGAATTTGTAGTCCATTTGGGACATTTGTAGGTTTGTAACTGATCTCCCGTTTTTTGTTTCCAGTTCAAAGTTGAGCAGTGGTTCAGGGACAGGAAGGAGCTCCAGACCAGGCAGGACCAGTGATCCGCCCTGGTTCCTGTCTGGTTCTGACACACTGGGCAGACTGGCAGGCAACACCCTTGGGTAAGTTCTGACAGGACTGACAGGCAGAAAGTCCTGTGAACGGTCAGTGTATGGGACCAATGCTGCTGCAGCTGAGGGTCAGGGGTCATATTCCTGTATGGTTTGATGCACCCCACCCTGTTGAGTGCTTTTATTTGTCCAAATATGATAACATTATAGTAAATGTCCTAATCTTTCTTGTTTTAACTGTTTCCTATCAGTAAAATGTTCTTAAATATCTTGTGTCTTTTTGTGCCGATAGTCACAACCTTTTGACTTGTATTCTTCAAAAATATGTGGTCATTGTAGCAGTTTTTTTCTGTTGCCATGGTTTATTGTATTATAGCCTAATTTTCTAAATACAGATTAACATTCAAAGCCCTGCATGTCATTTTGTTGAAAACCTGCTAATGAGAAACCATCTGATTGTGAAAACATGATCCCGCCCGTCTCAAAGGCTGAATCCAGATGAGGGCAGATGTGAAAGTCTCCATCTGTTCTGCTGGTGGGTGTGTGGTTTTGGCTGCTGCCTCTGACCATGGCTTCCCGCTGTGACAGGAGTCGCTGGAGCTCTGGGGTAAATGGAGGCAGTGGAGGAAGTGGCAGTGGAGGAGGAGCGGGAGGAGGTGGAGCTGGAGGCGGCAGCAGTGGAGGCGGAGGCAGCAGTGGAGGCGGAGGCGGTGGCGGCACGTCAGGCAGGTCGTCGACGGCGGCTCGTGATTCCCGTCGCCAGACCAGGGTGATCCGTACCGGAAGAGACCGTGGTTCGGGCCTGTTGGGCAGCCAGCCGCAGCCAGTCATCCCAGCATCAGTCATCCCTGAGGAGCTCATTACACAGGTACTCCCTACACGGGTGTTTGTCCTTAAAACATCTTTTACCCCAGTAGTAAGTGCATATTTGATGACAACTGCCAGTCACTGAAAAGGTTTTTAACCGTTGTGTGTCATTGATTTGTCACCCAGGCCCAGGTGGTCCTGCAGGGGAAATCTAGGAGTGTGATCATCAGGGAGCTCCAGAGGACAAACCTGGATGTAAACCTCGCTGTCAACAATCTGCTGAGTCGTGATGATGAAGATGGAGATGATGGAGATGACACAGCTAGTGAATCCTACCTCCCTGGTGGTAAGGGAAATGCTACTCTGAAACAGACTGGTATTTAGAGGAGACCGTAACGGGTTTCTAATAGTTTGAACTGATGATAAATTGTGGTTTTCTAATCAGCAGATGACAATGTTTGTTTTTGGATCTGTCTGAACGTCTGCCTGTTTTGTATCTGCGCCCCTTGCAGAGGACTTGATGTCCCTGTTAGATGCAGACATTCACTCAGCCCATCCCAGCGTCATCATCGACGCAGACGCCATGTTCTCCGAGGACATCAGCTACTTTGGTTACCCCTCTTTTCGGCGTTCCTCACTCTCCCGACTGGGATCCTCTAGAGGTAAGCTGACAGCTCACCTTCCTAATGCAATAGAGGCGTTACAGAGGCTTTGGTGGCAATGGTGGTGCCTTTTTTCTGTTGTGAGACTGGCTTAAACAGACAACTCCAACTAAAAGAATGGATCTTAAGGCCCCCTCTGTGGTTTTATGAAAATAACGCACAGTTTCCCACTACTTCTCAGAATATTATCTCTAATGGATGCTTTTACTGTGCGTTGCTAAAGAACAGTTTGAGGTGTAAAATTCAGGTGTTAGGTAAACTGTTGGCAGGAGCTGATTGTTGGGTAAAATAATTTCTCTGAATTTGCGCGTCCTAAAAGTGTTTGGTGTTGTGTGCTGCATGCCAACGTAAATACTGTGAGCTCTCTGAGAAAGGCCCGCTAGGCTTAACTCTCTTGTAAAGGACCCCATCAGGCAGTTTCTTATGTAAACCTAAATAGCCCACCTGCAGCCCATATGCATGCTTTGTCTCTCTGTCTTCTTCCTCTTCTACTTTCCCTTTTTAACAAATGAGTGTGCTAAGTGACTCACCCTCTGTTCCTGAGTCTTCCGCTCAATCTTCAGTAATGCAGTGGATTGATTATTCTTAAAACGATGTTGACGGGTCTTTCCCAGAGAGTGGCTTATTTCTATCCCACTGGTGTGACCTTATTGCATACCAGTTCTCCTTCTCCCCCTAGAGCGCGACTCAGAGCTGTTGCGTGAGCGCGAGTCTGTATTGAGGTTACGTGAACGCCGGTGGCTTGATGGAGCCTCATTTGACACAGAACGAGGTTCCACCAGCCGTGAAGGGGAGCCCAGCCTCGACAAGAAGAGCATCCCAGTTCAGAGTCCCGTCTCGCTGGGGGAGGAGCTTCAGTGGTGGCCTGACAAGGTACGAGTACAAACTATGGTTGCTTTAAAGCTCAACAATACGCACCTTATTCAAAGATGGCAGAGACTGGGTCTGTTCTGCTGCTTATGGTCTTATTTTTCTCTATTTGATTTCCATTCCAGGATGGTGTGAAGTTTGTGAGCATTGGAGCCATGTTCTCCGAGCTGGTAGCTGTGAGCACCAAAGGGGAGCTCTACCAGTGGAAGTGGAGCGAGCCTGAACCCTACAGAAATCCTCAGGTGGGGAATTTAACCGCAATGAAGTTTCTGACTAAGCCTGAATGTAAAAGTTTTTCTCGCGTCTTTTTGTCTCACTTTTGTGTCTAATTCATTCCTCCCTCTCTTGTTACCTTAGAACCCTTCCAATCATCACCCTCGTGCATCTTTCCTGGGCCTGACCAACGAAAGGATCACTTTACTGTCTGCTAACAGCATCAGAGCCACTGTAGCCACGGAGACCAACAAGGTAAATGGCTCTTTTTGAAGAAAGAACCTCAACCCTTTGACATGATGGGACTTTTCATCAGCTGATGTTTTGGTTTGTTGTGAAGGTTGCTACCTGGGTGGATGAGACGTTGAGCACCGTGGCTTCTAAGCTGGAGCACAGCGCTCAGGCTTTTCCTGAACTACAGGGAGAACGCATGATTTCACTGCACTGCTGCTCTCTCTACACATGTGCACAGCTGGAGAACAGCCTCTACTGGTGGTAAGAGTCCGATTCCAGTTTATTTACTCAAAGTTAGCCAAGGGCCTGCTAATGTGGTGATCTGGCTGTACAGTTGTCATGGTACCAGTCTGGGTTGGGGACCACTGCTTTACAAGTTATGTGAAAGTGTCTTCTAAATCTTATATATCATAATGCTAAAAGTACTGTAAACATGTATGTTTTTCTTGGGGAGATAGTTTTTGTATCCTGAAGTCATTGTTCTTAAGCCCCTTGAAGTGGAGTTGTAGGTAGGGGGCTCATCTGTAGAGTTGTTGGTAGGGGGCTCATCTGTATAGTTGTTGGTAGGGGCTCATCTGTTGAGTTGTTGGTAGGGGGCTCATCTGTAGAGTTGTTGTCAGAACACTTCCAGGAGAAGGTGTGAGACATTTGTCACCAGCTGTGTTTTCATTGACTATGAAATTTTGGTAATTGGGTTTGCGATGATAAATGTGCCCAATGGAAACTCTCATTTATTATTGGAGGAGGTGATTTTTGAGACTTATCGAAATGGACATATTTTGCAAAAATGCAGCTCACCGCTCTACGACCTGAATAAGATGCTGACGTCTCCTTTGATAGATGATGATGAGCGCTAGTGCCATGGCAGAAATCTGAATGTATCTGCTGTAAATCATAGCACTGTTCACGTCCATCGCCATGTTTTTGAATGACTTATTGCGCGAGTTGGTTTGTTGCCACAGACTTATTCAGACCAATCAGACGTCGTCTGAACATGGCAGCGTCCATATTCTGAAAAAATGGCGGCAGAGTTGACTTCATTTAGTTGGAGTCAGGAGTAAGTCATTTACTGTGGGTGACGTTGCACTCGCTCAGTCCAGTTCTCTTATACAGTTAATTAGAAAAAACTGAGGCTTTGTTTTTGCACCCAGACATCAAAGCACTTGACAAATGATGCATTAGCGTCACATGAGACCTTTTTTGGCAGATCAAGGATGAATGCAGTAAGATGTGCTGTTGGTTTCTGTTCATCCAAATGCTTTACCTGTCTTTACGAGCACAACTGCTTATTTATGTTGAGGAGAAAAGGAGGAAGAGTATCATGCGGAGTTGATGTTAGCAAACAACATTTGGTTTTGGCAAATGCACACAGCACTAAACGGCTTTCAATGAAGGTTCGTGCCCAAAAAGTCGTGCGTGTTAAGGTTTTATCTGAAACCGGAGTGGGCTGGGTATTCATTTATCACGCTGGTATGTGTGCATAAGGCTTAAGCCAGCTGACAGAGCCCAGGGGATTGTCAAATGCTTTTGCCAAATATTAGAAATGGTATTCTGTGTTAGCCCTCTTTTACATGTTTTAAATGGACTAGTCCGAGTAATTCCTTGACCAGTATTTTAATGTGGAGCGTCTTTTCTACAGGGGTGTTGTGCCTTTTAGTCAAAGGAAGAAGATGCTTGAAAAGGCAAGAGCCAAGAACAAGAAGCCAAAGTCCAGTGCTGGCATTTCTTCAATACCCAACATTACAGTGGGAACACAGGTAAAAGAAAAACAGTTTTACTAGTTTGAATTTTAATATGCATAGAAAAACTTCCATTTACTGGGAAAATAAATGTATTGATTTAATAAATTTTTTCATCAGGTGTGCTTGAGGAACAACCCCCTGTACCACGCTGGTGCAGTGGCCTTTTCTGTCAGCGCTGGAATTCCCAAAGTGGGTGTTCTGCTGGAGTCTGTCTGGAACATGAATGACAGCTGCAGGTTCCAGCTGCGCTCACCAGAGAGCCTCAAGAATATGGAGAAAACCACCAAGACCCAGGAAATCAAGTCAGTCGTTTTCTATCTGGCATTCAGCTGTGAATTCTGTTTATCTGTAGCATCCAGTGCGAGCTTTGAAACATTGAAAACAGGCGGCTGAATTGTTTGTGTCTCCATCCCTGCAGGATGGAAAGCAAACCAGAACTGGTGAAGACTGAGATGGGTCCTCCCCCCTCCCCGGCTTCTACCTGCAGCGATACATCTTCTATTGCTAGCAGCGCCTCTCTGCCCTACAGTATGTTGCACCTCCCTCTCAGCAGTTCTGAACTGTCTTGTCTCCCAGGCACAGACCCAGTTCCTTCCTCACTTTGGACTCTCATTAGTGTTCTGACTTTAAAAGCAGATGGAGCACAGGCTGTGATCAGTAATTCCTTCTCTCTGTTTTCCTTTTCTCACAGCAAAACTCTGATATATTTGATGTTTTAGGAGCATTTGCCAAGTAATAATGGTCCTTTGTCCACCTTCAAGTTCTCTAACATTTGAGCAGCTCGTTATTTTACAGCTCCAGGTAGAAGTAGTTTGATCCTTTTAGTAGCAGTTAAGCCTGGGCGATAAATCGATCAAATGAATTAATTCGAATTTTTTGTTACGGGCGATTTCAAAAATAACTAAATCGAGTTTTTATGTGGCGCATTTTTGGCTCCCCAGAGCTTCCGTAGCGACACGCGACAATCGACACACGAAGCAATTAGTGACAGCATGGCTACCGGTGACAGTGGGACGTTTGTTCCCAACAAAGGAATAAAATCATCTGTTGTTTGGAACTGGTCTGGGTTTACTGCCACAGACGTGGAGGAAGAGACCCCACGCTGCCTAAAGCCCATCGGAGTCAAAGGCTCTCACGCACGCACCCTGTTTTGATGACAAAGGTCAAATAGTGTAGAGCTGACACAGTGTTCTGTTTGCAGAACGAAGACGCTCCACTCCAGCTCCAAAAGAGGAAGAGAAGGTAAACGAGGAGCAGTGGCCCCTCAGGGAGGTGGTCTTCGTGGAGGACGTCAAAAATGTTCCTGTGGGGAAGGTGGGTGGAACTTCAACTGGCATTGATCCCTTACTTTGAGGTTTATGAGCTCGTTTCTGGAGCTTTTTAGTCTAAATTGGCTTGTTAAGTGACAATTTAAAATTTGCAGTAGAAGTTAATATTTTTGGACCTTTTTGCCGATTTTAAGATGGAACAACGTACAGCTGGATGCACTTTACTTTATTAATTCTTTAAAAAACAGGTTTATATTGTAGTTATTAGTTTTCATGCCATTTTTTTAATTTCATGTCATTTAACCTCATTTAACCAGATATGGTCCTGTTGATATCAGGATATCTTTTTAAAGGGTGATCTAGCCAAAAGGTCAGCAGCACATGTCATGGATAGTATTGGAAAAAAACAAATGCAATTAAAAAAAAAAAGGAAATAAGACACAGACATTTCAGACTGTAATAGTTAAAAAAATAGAAGACTAATAAATTTGAAGCTCAAGGACTGTTTTCAAGATTATTTTTTTCGGGCTCACACAAAAAGTGCTCAGAGAAATTAAATTAACCAAATAATATGAGTCTGTAGTCTGTTCCGGCCAGAAGATGCATCAGAATCAAAAGCTTGTTTTCAAAAAGGCAACTATAAGTCCCCTGAATTGAAGGGGAGACTGACTGCCCGACTGTAGGAAACAGATGGGACAAAGCCAGTAAGAGTTTTGTAGATCAGTCCTCCGATGAGGACCTTTGCATGCTGAAAGAAGGCCGCTCTGCTCTGGCGTACAGCTCAGTGATGTGAGAGACAACCTGTTTAAAAAAAAAAAAATGTTTTTTTAGCACAAATTTCACCAACAAACCAAACGTAATCAGAAGTGGTCTGAAGTTAGATGATGCACACAGAGCATTTATGTTCCCTCCCCAAAGCTGGTAGAAGCTGCTCCGCATGACATGACTTGAGTTTATGCTACTAAAAACAGTTAATTGTGTTTGGTTTGAATCAATTGGAGAGAGTTTTTCTCTTTTCCTCGTGAATGTCACTTTTAGATTAGAGGTAGATTTCATCAGGTGAATAAACATTTTACTGGTGAATAAATGAGAAGATTTGAAATGACACGACGGCAGCAGGAATTGGTCCAATGTGCACAAGTGCACTGATTGTTTTGGTTGTGGTGAGATCTTTGGATAACGTGGTCTGCCTTTCTGATTAAACACCCAGTTCGATTTAAAAACAGTGTTGTGGTTGTTTTTACCATGTTCTTGTGGTAGTTTTCCCATGATGGAGGACACGTGTTGAGTAAATTAAGCTTAAAACTGCATTTCTGAGTATTTTTTATTGCATTTATTATGAAACGGGCTAGGTAGCTCCAATATTACTAACCTACAACTCAGAGGTGAATGTCTAATGAACTCCTGCCGCTCTGCAGAAACGATATCCTATAAAACAATTTTGTTTTTTAAATTTCAGATAAAAAAAGACAGCATAATCGAAATACAAGACCACTGGGAACACTTGTTCAATAGATCAATAGATGATCTGAGTGGGTCTAAAACTGTTTTTACCTTCAATGATATGCAGGTGCTCAAGGTGGACGGTGCATATGTTGCTGTTAAGTTTCCTGGGACGTCCAGCAGCATGAACAACCAGAATACGTCTGCTCCCCCTGACTCAGACCCGTCATCATTGCTGCAGGACTGCAGGCTTCTCAGAATAGATGAGCTCCAGGTAATTCTATGGAGCTACAGCTGCTTGTTGGCATCCCAGATTGCTGACTTTGACCCGATACTCTCATGATTGTCATCTCCTTCACCTCACAGGTGGTCAAAACGGGTGGAACTCCTAAAGTTCCAGATTGTTTCCAGCGAACACCTAAAAAGCTGTGCATCCCAGAAAAGGCTGAGATCCTGGCTGTAAATGTCGACTCAAAAGGTGAGTCTTTTCTATGGGTTTGTTTCTGTGAACTTCATATACAGATGGTTGATTTTGGAGTTCTGCCAATATCTGACATTCCTCCGGTCGCAAAACGAGATGGTGGATACAGATGTCCAACATTTAAACCATCAAGTCAAAACAGCTGAAAATACCAACCCAGGGTTTACAAAATCCTAATGAGCATCAAGAAGAAGGAAGTTCAGTTCCAATGAGCTGAATTTTAATCCATTTTAGGTTCAAAGTTCACTTCAGTTTAGCAAAAACATTGATAAACTGAAGCTGATACCTTCATGGTCATCATAACTGTGTGGTCAGCGCAAAGCTCCATTATGGGCACAATATTTCATATTTGTTGATTCGACTTTTTATGCTGTTATCAGCCAACGCAGCTATGAACTAAACTACTGTGTATCCCTAATACTTGTTCTGGCTGATTGGAGATCAGTGTTGGATTGTCTCATGTCCCCGTCTGTCAGGAGTCCATGCTGTGCTGAAAACCGGTAACTGGGTGAGGTACTGCATCTTTGACCTGGCTACAGGCAAAGCAGAGCAGGAGAATAACTTTCCCACCAGCAATCTCGCCTTCCTGGGACAAAGTGAGCGCAATGTGGCCATCTTCACTGCAGGACAGGTTAACAGTTCTTCAATTTTAACAGTCAAACATGATTTTTACCTAAAAGCGGTGCGAGTTAACGTAAATGTTTGCTTCATTTTCTTCTTAGGAGTCTCCCATTGTTCTTCGGGATGGAAATGGCACGATCTATCCCATGGCTAAAGATTGCATGGGTGGAATTCGAGATCCTGACTGGTTGGACCTCCCACCCATTAGCTGTCTGGGAATGGGGGTTCACTCCTTGGCCAATCTGCCATCTAACTCCACCATAAAGAAAAAAGCTGCTGTTATTATCATGGCAGTTGAGGTAAAAGACCAGATTCAGTGTTTTCTGTGACGAAGAACGAGTTTGTAATTGTGATTGCTGGTTTAATCTTTTCAGAAGCAGACTCTGATGCAGCATGTGCTGCGGTGCGACTACGAAGCTTGTCGGCAGTACTTGGTCAACCTTGAGCAGGCCGTCCTCTTGGATCAGGGGGGCCAAGCCCTGGAGGCACTCCTGGGCCACCGCTGTGATGGGAACCGTAACATCCTCCATGCTGCTGTCTCTGTATGTTTCCCTGTTAGTAACAAGGAGACCAAAGAAGAGGAAGGTAAATACTTGAATGTTGAACCTCTTCACACCTGCCGTCCACATGCGTCGACATCACATTTGGGGTTATATTACCACAGTAGGTAACTCTGCTCAACTGGGGCTCTTTCAAAGAGTAATTTACACAGTCATGTCAATCAGGATTCCGGGTCTTAAGAGGTGAATCTACTGCAGAAGATGTGATGCAGTTGTTTCCTTTTCTCGTTCAACTGGAGTTCAGGGTCATCAAATTGTTTTTCAGAAGCTGAAAGGTCTGAAAGAAACACTTTTGCGGAGCGTCTGTCTGCTGTAGAAGCCATTGCCAACGCCATCTCTGTGGTCTCGAGCAATAGCTCTGGAAACAGGACGGGTTCCTCCAGCAGCAGAGGGTATGTAAGCAAGTCATCTGCTGTCGAGTGAAGATGGAAGATGTATTTCTGTGCATCAGCTTGATTGATAGAAGAAAACTAAAAAGAGGCGTCATTTTGAAAACAGGCTTCGACTGAGGGAGATGATGCGGCGGTCTCTGAGGGCGGCAGGTCTCGGCCGCCACGAGTCTGGTCCGTCATCCAGTGACCATCAGGACCCTGTCTCCCCACCCATCGCTCCACCAAGCTGGGTCCCTGACCCTCCACCCATGGACCCTGGTGTGTGGGTTTTACCTGGATAGTTTCAGATCACAGTGACGGTTTTGGTAACGACCGTCCTGTTTTGTGTTCAACAGACGGTGACATTGACTTCATTCTGGCTCCAGCTGTTGGCTCACTCACCACGGCCTCAACTGGAACCAGCCAGGGGCCCAGCACCTCCACCATAGCAGGTACGGGACGTTTCTAGCTAGAAAGTAGTCAAAGAAATCTGAAAACTTTCATTTCATTCCTTATGAAAAAAGCTGCATGTTTTTAACCGTTTAGTTTTTGAACTGCTTTTGTTGTCTGTCTGTCCAGGACCATCAACTGAGCAGTCTGTGGTGGAGTCTAAAGACAGGAAGGCCAATGCCCACCTCATCCTGAAGCTGATGTGCGACAGTGTTGTTCTGAGGCCACACCTGCAGGAGCTGCTCTCTGCAAAGTACAGTTCTGTTCTTCATTAGAAACAGAAAGATGGGAAGTTACAGGAAAAGAATGAGAGCAGTGAATAGGATTGGGGATTTAATGAAAAAAAATGCATAGAATGATGGAAAATGTGCAAACTATTGTGGAGTGGTGAGCTTATTCCTGTGAAGTGTTGTACCAAAAAAAAAAAAAAAAAAAAATAAGGGTTAGCTTGGCTAACACCCTACTGTCTGCCATCTCCTTAGTGGAGCTAAGGCAGCAGCCCAGCTCACAGCCAGCTAGCAGTGCCTCTGATGTGCTTTTTCAACCGTTTGACAGGGATGCCAGAGGAATGACTCCGTTCATGTTGGCTGTTAGCGGGAGAGCCTATCCTGCAGCTATCACGGTGCTGGAGGCGGCACAGAAAATAGCCAAAGGTGAGCTTATGGCTGTGAACCTGAGCATGATGCAGTATGTGGATGTTTGTGATGCACTTTTCTGCCCTGTTTCTAGCAGCTAGCTCAGTGGTCTCCAACCTTTTCAGGCCACGAATTGGTTTAATGTCGGACGATATTTTCCCGGACCGGTCTGTATGACGCAGAAGTGGGAACTATGTTTTTTTTTTTTTTAAACTTCCAGTTTCCATTTTTTTTTTTAGGGTAAAGTTCATCCTCTGTAAAATGTCAACAGCTGCTTTAAACTTGATTTGTTCACTAGATTTAATTCAGGAACCATTGAAATCAGACAGAGCAGCCTTCAGCCTCGTCCAACTTGTCAGGTGTGACGGATAAATACTAAATAAAGCAGAGTGGAGCGGGGATCTTGTGGCCTGCCCAGCATATTTTCTGCGTCACAAATGAGCTTTTTTTTCTGTTACTGATTTATCAATGATTTGAATAGAGAAATACTCATAAATGCAATTTTGAGCTTATTTTTCTTTATACATGTCCTCCATCATCCGAAAAAGGAAGTTGTTTTTTTTTCGGCCCGGAGGTTGGGGACCACTGAGGACGTTGGTTTTCCTTCTTTATCGGTCTGGTGTTTCCGTCTTGTTTGACTCTCTCCTCCACACGTCACAGTGGGTGACCCGGCCATTGGAGATAAGGACGGTGCCGATTCTGTGTTCATGGAAATGATTTGCCCGTCGGGTACCAACCCAGATGATTCTCCACTGTACGTTCTCTGCTGCAACGACACCTGCAGTTTCACTTGGACCGGAGCCGAGCACATTAACCAGGTCGCTCCTCGTCTTTTAGCTCCACAAAGTCTTGCATTTTTAATTTGTGCAGTTTTCCACTGAAACTGACCCACTGACATTTTCCCTTGACCCCGATTTTGTATTCAGGACATATTTGAGTGTCGAACGTGTGGCCTGCTGGAGTCCCTCTGCTGCTGCACGGAGTGTGCAAGAGTGTGCCACAAAGGACATGACTGCAAGTGAGTCCTAGATTTGTCGTTGCCCCTGTTTTGTTCTATTTATAGCTGCCTTTAGTCTCCATCAGCAGGCTATAAATTATTTGTCCTAAATATTTTATTTACCTTCTCGTAAGGTTGAAAAGGACCTCGCCTACAGCCTACTGTGACTGTTGGGAGAAATGTAAATGTAAAACACTAATTGCTGGACAGAAGGCCGCTCGCTTGGATTTGCTGTACAGGTTGCTCACAACGACGAACCTGGTCACAACTCCAAACAGCAGGTGAGACTTCTTCACTTCCGAATTCATTTCAGCATGAAAGCATCGGCTTTATTCAGGGCTTGTCATTTGCAGTGAGCGTTTCTTAACTTAAGCATGTAAAGCATGGATCATCAGTCTGACTGGTTTCCTCCTCCAGGGGGGAGCATATATTACTGTTCCTGGTCCAGACTGTGGCCAGACAAAGTGTTGAGCACTGTCAGTACAGACCACCACGCATCAGAGAAGACAGGAACCGCAAAGCTGCCAACGCTGAAGGTTTCTACTTCTTCACTTTGTTCAGATCACACAGATTCTACGAACAGGCCCTTTTACATGATCTGTCCTCTTATTTTTTGAATGTTTCTCCAGATTCTGATATGCCTGACCATGACCTCGAACCGCCTCGCTTTGCTCAACTTGCTCTGGAGAGGGTTCTGCAGGACTGGAATGCCCTCAAATCAATGATCATGTTTGGTTCTCAGGAAAACAAAGACCCGTAAGTTTCTGAGTAAAGTAGAAATGTTGTCGGCAGGAGTATTTTCAGAAAGTTTGAATATTTTGTGCAGTAAATACAGAACATATGGGCATAGAAGTTATAATTCTCAAAATAATTCTGTGAAAGGAAAAAGCTCTGCACATTAAACTTGAGTATCCATAAAAGATTTTGGTCCAGCAGTGTTCCTCTATTCATTGTTTGACTGTCTTAGTTTCATGTCTGCATTGCTGTTTTTGGTGACATTTTCCAAAATATCATGGGAAACTGATCCTTCAACCGTCAGTTAATGAAACAGGATCCTTTGTCTTCACACAGTTTGCTCTGCAGGTTGGTGATCTGTATGCGTCTCTTGTTTCCTAGACTTAGTGCCAGCAGTAGAATCGCCCACCTCCTGCCGGAAGAACAGGTCTACTTGAATCAACAAAGTGGCACCATCCGCCTTGACTGTTTCACACATTGCCTCATTGTCAAATGTGCTCCTGACATCACAGTGAGTCCACTTTTTTCATCTATGAAAATTGATCTTCCATAATGAATAAACAGCTTTTGGATGCATTTAAATCATTGTCTTGATTCTGCATTAGTTTATCGACACGTTGCTGGGGACCCTGGTGAAAGAGCTGCAGAACAAATACACTCCTGGCCGGAGAGAGGAGGCAGTGATTGTTACCAGGAGGTTCCTGCGCTCCGTAGCGCGGGTTTTTGTCATTCTCAGCGTGGAAATGGCATCGTCAAAGAAGAAAAAGTAAGAACACGGTTTCTTCTCGCAGTCCACAAGCTGGCATAAGGCAGAAAGACCAAACAGAATTCTGTGTGTCTGATAAATCTGGCCGCAGCTTAAAATAACTTTGTGATTCATGAGACTAACTCTGTCTCCCTTTTTTTTATTTCTTAAATTAGCAACTTCATCCCGCAGCCGATTGGGAAGTGCCGGCGTGTTTTCCAGGCCCTGCTCCCGTACGCTGTGGAGGAGCTGTGCAACGTGTCGGAGTCGCTCATCGTTCCCGTCCGCATGGGCATAGCGCGACCCACGGCTCCTTTCACCTTGGCCAGCACGAGCATCGATGCGGTTCAGGGCAGCGAGGAGCTCTTCTCTGTGGAACCGCTTCCACCGAGACCCTCACCCGACCAATCAAGCAGGTAAGTTTGGTTTTCTTACAATGAAAGAAATAATGAATATACATTTCTGGGTGAAATCACTCAGCGGTTTTTCCCCCCTCCCAGCTCTAGCCAAACCGCTGCCTCCTATATCATCAGAAACTCTCAGCCCAGACGCAGCAGCCAGTCTCAGCCTGTCAGGGGACGAGACGAGGAGCAGGACGACATCGTGTCAGCTGATGTGGAGGAGGTGGGGAGCATCCCGATATTATTCAGAGTTAAATTTGCCTTTGGCTGCGTGTCATTCAGTGCACACTGGTGACAGACTCCAGTAATCACCTCCATGAAGCCCCTGGACTCCTGCATTTTCTGCCTGGTTAACTTCAACAGGAAACCAATCCTAAACCTCACTGATTTTTATGAGTAAACAAACTCAGTTTTCATCTTTAGTGAAGCAACCAAAAAACTCTCAAAATTTGAGAAGAACATTTTACAGACGGGTTCTGGCCTCTCCAGTGTGTGACGTCACATGATGTTTCATCACAAGATTTTAGTAACGTTCTAACTTGAATACTCATCATATTTTTTATTCAAATTGTCGAGTATATTTAAAACATCAGTTTTCAAAATTTATTTCAGTAAACTGAACTTTAGTCTCATTTTATTTTTATCTACCAAAATGACTTCATAGTTTTACTTTCAACATAAAAAAGCTTTACTGACACTTTGTTTTGAAAATGTATTTACTTCCAGTGACAGTAGCGCACACGGTTTTAGTGTATATGCTTGAAATCCATTCATTTTCTGCATTTCTGAGCCATAATTACATTGAAGTTTATTTTTATTATTCTATTTTTATGAATATCGCCAATCTGTGAACTCCAGCATAACAAACATTTCTATGCCTTTTCTCTGGAGCAGATTGCATATATTAGAGTATCTGAATACTGCAGCCCGATTAACTGAGCTAAGTTGGACTTACTAAACTAAAAATTAAATGTGACAAACTACTCACAAGAAAATCAAATCATGGATTTCATTGACATCTTTTTCAGACTACAAGTCACTCTGGAGCATAAGCAGCCAAAAAAAAAGCATAATAAAGAAAAAAAAAATCCTGTGTAAGTCACACCAGAGTATAGGTCCCCTTTTGGGAGAAAAGTGCTTCTGAACAACGTTGCCAAGTTCGGCGTAATGCTGCGTTCACACCGAATGCAACTCATGCGCCCAATTCGCTGCCTTTCCTTAGTCGCTGTGTGGGAAGAGCTAACGCCAAAACCTTGTAGCATCATTTCAACATTAAAGCGTTGTCTGTGTATCCCATTTTCAATGCAGGAGTGGCGTCTGAACGATGGCCGCTTTCAGCGGTACTTCCGTCTCTCTGTGACCCAGTTTGATGACGTGGTGTCCAGCTTTAGAGTCAGAGGAGTGAAAAAATAAAAACAAAAATAAATTATGGGATCTTTTTATTGTTTTCTCAATGAGAATAAAAAAGATCTTTAAGTTCAGGAGGAAAACAGTCAGATTCTACTCTGTTTGGAACTCAAATAGAGCAGCACTTCTTCTCACTTATTGTAGCAAATACTGATAAACACCTACAGTGCCCCCTAGGGGGGAAAATAATGAGTACATGAACGTATTTTTTTTTTTTAAATTGCATGGAAGTTGCCCTTAGTATAAGTATCACTCCTGGCCAAACTGCAAAAACTGTGACTTATACTCCAAAAATTATGGTATCTCTCCCCCCCCCCCCCAAACCCACTTCTTGTGGTCCACCTGAGCCAAAGCATGGAGCGGCTTCTGATGAACCTGCCTGTTTGTCGATATGATCAGGTTGTTTTCTTCAGGTTGAAGTTGTGGAGGGAGTAGCAGGGGAAGAAGACCACCATGACGACCAGGAGGAGCAGGGAGAGGAAAATGCAGAGGCCGAGGGTCAGCATGATGAGCACGACGAGGATGGTGAGTTTTCTGTAACTGCTCCCACTGATGGCAGCCCTGCAGTCAACCAAGGAAATCTGATGTGTAAAGCCTGTTTACATGTTGTTCTGGTTCCCCCCGTAGGAAGTGACATGGAGCTGGACCTTCTGGCAGCAGCTGAAACCGAGAGCGACAGTGAAAGTAACCACAGTAATCAGGATAACGCCAGCGGTCGCAGGAGTGTTGTCACTGCAGCAACCGCTGGCTCTGAAGCAGGTTGGTCATAGTCATCCATAAGGACCTAATATGGAAGCTTCTTTTTTTTAACCATCATTTTATTTGCAGAAACATTAACTTAAATCTCATGATTTTTCTATATATATATTGTGGAGAAATGCCTGTACATTGATTGAAAATGCTCCCCAACACTTGAATAAACAGACTTCTGTAACAGGTTCCACCCTTAATCAGCTTGGTTTGTGTTAGGAGAGCTAATCATACAGCCGACAAAATGGTCTGTAGCTGAATGCTGGATGTATTTCGTTTGCAGGCAGTAGGGTGTCCTTGGCATTTCCTATTTTTGGTAGGAGCTCCTCTTTACTTTAATGCATACACAGATGTCAGGGCCAGAGTGAATTTGCAAAGTGCACACACTTGTTCTTCCTGAGAGTTCCTTCAGTTGGTCCCCTCCTCACGTGTCACTGCCATGCGTCTCATTTTAAACTAACGCAGTCCCTCTTAACACGTCTTGCTGATTTTTGACCAAAATAAAAATCTGCTTGTTGCTCTCTTAAAGGCTGTTGTGTTTTGTTGAAATTCTTCTGGTTGTGTAAGAGTCTTACTAATAATAATGGTGTTTTTCCCCGCTGTGTATTTTAGGGGGAGGCTCGTCTGTTTGTTTTGTATTGTTGTATTTTGAAGCTGGAAAAAAGGATTTGTTGACTTGAGTTTGGGTTCATCAGCAGAGAATGTGTCTGTGGTCCGGACCGTTGATGTTATCACTGTCGTCTCCGTGTTGCTCGGCCTTCAGTCGTGTGACTCACAAACCCTGAACCTGTTGAAGCATCGATTAGAGGAAGTGAAGGTTAAAGCATTAAACTGCCTTCGTGGTCTCTCTGTTTGCATCCTTGTCTCCCTCACTGAAGGCGCCAGCAGTGTCCCTGCCTTCTTTTCAGAGGATGACTCTCAGTCCAATGACTCCAGCGACTCGGACAGCAGCAGCAGTCAGAGTGACGACGTTGACCAGGAGACCTTCCTGCTGGATGAGCCTCTGGAGAGAACCAGCAGCTCTTCGCACGCCAACAGCGCGGCCCAGGCTCCTCGCTCCATGCAGTGGGCTGTTAGGAACACCCCCAGCCAAAGGGCCAGTGGGAACGCTCCCTCCAGCTCCTCAGCACCTGCTGGTTAGACCCTTTTACTCATTTTGAGCCCACGTGTCTTCTGCCGCTGCAACAGTCAATAAACTGACGGTAATTATTAATTAATTATTCATTTCTCTTTCTGGCAGCGAGCTCAACTGGCTTGATTTATATCGACCCCACCAACCTGCGCCGTTCCAGCGCCATCAGCTCCAGTGCTGCTGCAGCGGCTGCAGCTTTGGAGGCCAGCAACTCCAGCAGCTACCTGACATCAGCCAGCAGCCTGGCTCGCGCCTACAGCATCGTCATCAGGCAGATTTCAGACCTGATGAGCTTGATTCCCAAATACAACCATCTGGTTTATTCTCAGTATCCTGCTGCCGTAAAACTCTCCTACCAGGATGCAGTTAACCTACAGGTAACAATGATATGATGGCTGCTACTTTAAACGCGTTTATGAGCTGGTTTGGTTTAGTGTTCCCTGGTTTATCGCAGGGTTTGTGTGGTTAAAAAAAAGCCCTCCATAGGGGAAATCTGACAAGTAAATGTTTTAAGGCTCATTAAAAATGAGCCTCTTCTTGTCTAAACTCTCAAAGTTCAAACCTTCGTAGGAAAAACAGTCCAGGATTATAGACTGAAAACAAAGATCTGATCGTGATAGGATATCTATGTAGATTTTGCTAACTTAACATATTGTGTATTGAAGATGCAACATGGAGATTGATTGACAATTAGGACGCAGAACACAGTGTACTGTTAAAAAAACATGCAAAATTCCACTGAAAATAATCCTTTAAAACAGCAAGACCGTGAAAGGTGAACCATGAGATGGCAAGAGAACACTGTTTGAAATTTTTGTAATTAAATGACTACGGTACATTAAATTTGAAAAAACATATAGATTTGAACTTTTTTGATGAGTTGCACCAATTAAGCAAAGGAAAATCTCATATTGCACTTTTCCTCATCTGCATTATCTAATGCTGAAGCGGCGTCCTTCTGCTTTCATCAGAACTACGTGGAGGAAAAGCTGATTCCCACCTGGAACTGGATGGTGTCCATCATGGACTCCACAGAGGCCCAACTGAGATACGGTTCAGCCCTGTCGTCTGCTGGAGACCCGGGTCACCCCAGTCACCCGCTGCACGCCTCCCAGCACTCAGCGCGGCGGGAGCGCATGACCGCTCGGGAAGAGGCCAGCCTCCGCACTCTGGAAGGACGCAGGTACAGTTTCTACACCATTTGGTAGCATGTTTTAAAAACGTTTTAAACTTAAAAAGCAGTAAACCTGACTTAACTGTAGCACAGTTCAGTTAGCTGTTGTGTTGTTGTTTCAGGAGAGCAGCCACTCTGCTGACGGCTCGTCAGGGCATGATGTCGGCTCGGGGCGACTTCCTGAACTACGCTCTGTCACTGATGCGCTCCCACAACGACGAGCATTCAGACGTGCTTCCTGTCTTGGACGTGTGCTCGCTGAAACACGTAGCTTATGTTTTCCAGGCTCTGATATACTGGATTAAGGCTATGAACCAGCAAACCACCCTGGACACACCCCAAATGGATAGAAAGAGGTAAAATGAAAGGCCAACATGCTAAAACGCATTCAACCGATGTATGGAGCAGGTTTAGAAACTCATGAATAATCAAACGATCTTCTTTTCTTTTCAGAAACCGAGAAATCTTAGAACTTGGTTTGGACAATGAGGATTCTGAGCATGAGAATGACGAGGACACTAATCAAAGTAAGGCAGACAACTAATATTTAGTCATTTACTACCTATAATTTACACATTTGGTCATCCAGCATACATGTTTGATCTAAAACAACTAACAGGAAAGAGACAGAATCAAAAGTGAAGAAGGAATTAAAACTTTGCAACAGGCCTGCACAATATACCGCAGATTTATATACCGCGGATGCATATCGCAGATGCATATCGCAAAAGACGGCGAGAATCGCAATAAATCGTAAACCTTAAATGTGTTATAACAATCTTATGGCAGCTGGAAGTATTTAATGAATCAAAGAAATCCTTTTATGCTTTTGACCAATCGGATGGACTGCTTCACGTTATTGACCAATCAGATGGAGGCCTTAATATTAGATGTTTGTCACCTATGTCGACGAGGGTCTTTTTGAGTATAATTTTTAAACTGTTGCATTGACATTGGAATGGTAATTTTGGTAATTTTACAATTTGGTTATATTTATATATTATATCGTTATCGCAATATTAATCTTTTAAATCGCATATCGCGAGTTTTCCTCATATCGTGCAGCCCTACTTTGCAAGCATAAACTATCCATAAAAATGACATGTAAATAATATGGATACACAAGATATACATACAGATCTAGGTAAACAGGATTAGTGTGAGTGAAAAAATAAATATCCGCTGTCAGAATAGAGCCAGAAATTATCCACGAACATCGTTTGTTTTCCTCGTCTGAGCTGGGATCTGGATCTAAATTGTACGGCTGGACAGCTCCAATATTGCTGCCATTTTTGTTGCGCCGCTAATGTTGGGTTAAGGTTGAGGGGCTGTAAGCTAGCAGGAGAGCATGAAAACAGATGGATGATGGGAAATGGGAGCGGGCTTTCTCCACGCCAACTCAGGTGAATTTTCTAACAAACTCCTGCCGCTCTGCAGAAACTTCAGTTGATTCATTTTAATATGAAATCAAATCAAAGAACGGCCTAAAATGTTTTTTTTAGGGATTGGTGTTTCACTCGTGTATCGCGTGTGCAGCTAATTTCCTCCATCCATGGATTATTTGCTGCGAGGTATTAAATGAATGAAAAGTAGGCTGCAGCTTCTTCACTCACAGGCAGCAAACTTTTACTTTAGAGTTCCCTGCATACCATAGAAATGAGTACATCTGTAACCGTGTTAGCTACAGAGTATAGTTTGTGTGTTTTTGTCAACTAAACCTTTTGATCTTTTAGGTTCAACCTTGCAGGACAAGGATGAGGAGTCGGTTCCAGCTGAGATGGGTCAAAACCACCCGTTCTTCCGCCGCTCTGACTCCATGACCTTCTTAGGCTGCATCCCTCCCAACCCTTTCGACGTCCCTCTGGCAGAGGCCATTCCGCTGGCAGACCAGCCCCATCTGCTGCAGGTCTGATTTGAAAAACATCGGTCGATGGCAGAACATTGTTAGCGCTTTTGAGAACAGCTTTCGCTAACTTTACCAGCACCTTTTTAATCCAAACTAAAAAATGTTGTTGAAATCTTTTATCAACCAGTTAGAATTTGTGAAATGCTGTAGATGGAGTCACGGGAGCCGCATTGCTGCTCAGACTGGAATCTCAAGAATACCCACACTTGATAATGATCAGAAGAAATCACATCTCAACCCGTTTTAGTCTGCTCCATGTTTGTTTCATTTTTTAACCTTCTGCTGGATTTTTTTGTCAATGAATTCTCTGGAGTAGAAGCTGATTGGCTGCGTTTGCTTTAGGGATGTCCTGATCCGATCATGTAGTTTCAGACTCGATCCAAATCGGATGTCGTCTCCCGATCAGTGATCAAACATTTATTTTTTCAATTATTTAGATCAGCGCTGTATATTTCAAGCTTGTTGTTTCAAATAAATATCCTTGTAGAAGTTTGCATATCATGATCGGATCACGTTTTTTTTTGTTTTTTTGTGAATCGCAGCGGGATACAGCGGCAGTTTAAGCAGGAAGTGAATAACAAAAATAGTTAAAGTTAGCAAGATTTTCACAGACTTCCCGACTCTTTTAGTAAATGTTTTGACTGACAGCAAGTGTCTCTTGCTTTTTGTCTTAACTCAAACAACGACCCACAAAGGCATTTGAACAGAACAAAGATCTGGGTTGTTTCTTAACGAGAACGGCGCTCTCCTGCTGCCGACAGAGACGGCAGTGAGATGGCGACAAAGTGAAAGCTCTGGAAAAAGCCAGTTTAAAAATAAAATAAAATGAATCTAAAATCTGTCAAACAACCAAACTCAGAAATGGTTACACTGAAATGAGTTTGTCATGAAAACTCTTCATCACATTCCTGCCACAATAATGAGTCCTTGCTTTTTTTTTGATGGAGATTTGATCACAAATGATTAAAAAATGTTCAATGGATCTTAAAGAAGGTAAATAAAATAAAAATAGGGACACACCTGGATCAGTTTATGACATTTTTACATTTTTTTAAACTCTTTTTTAAGTATTGGTTTGGGACTGTATCGGTATTGATATCCAGTGTTGGGTAAATTACCTTTTAAAGAGTAATCGACTACTTTGCCTTAGTCACTGTATGAAATTGTAATTCCCCGATTCACTACTCTGTGCTTTACTTTTTTCTACTCGCACACAAATTCTTAAAGGAATAATGATGGCACAAACAAAAATCCAAAAAAAGGAAAAAAGGAGGTACATGAGGATAGTCCGTTTTTTTTTTAAGCGTCATTTTTTAGCAGACTGGCAGAGCCCCCAGTCACTAACTGGACTCAATGGTATGTAAATATTCCCATTGGTGTGAAACGTATTTCAAACATTTCTTCCACAGCCTAATGCCAGAAAGGAGGACCTGTTTGGACGCCCCTCTCAGGGCTTGTATTCATCCTCTTACATGGCAACCAAAGGCCTGGCTGAGGGAAGCATGGACAGAAACTGCCTGGAGGTAAACATGGGCTCCTCTCTACCCTCCCCCTCCCAGGTATACCACTCGTTTTCACTGGACACACATGCTGGCATAAGCACTCTGTGCACAACAATCAGGACAAGTGTAAATTAAGACAGAACTTTTTGGCAGAGCTTTGTGTACACTGGCTTTAATTAGGACATCAGAAGCTGCTGGTCTTTGTTCCATTTTCAGTTTCTTTTCAGTCGTTTTTGCAGCATCCTGAGGAGAAAACAAATGACATTACATCAAAACACTCTGCTCCATCAGATCCTCCCTACCAAAATGTCGTACTCGGCCAACCTGAAGAACGTCATGAACATGGAAACCAGACAGAGGAGCGCTGAGAACCAGTCACTGGGGGAGCAGGAGCTGGAGGCTTCTAAACCTGGGCCTTCGCCTCATGACCTCGCAGCCCAGCTGAAGAGCAGCCTGCTCGCTGAGATCGGCCTCACTGAGAGCGACGGTCCTCCGCTGCCGTCCTTCAGGTGAGCGTCGATCACCAAGCTGGAATGTAGATGATGATCCTGTTCTACTCTGCACCCTCCTGACAGTCTGTCTTCACAGTTTACTGAATAGTGTTCAGCATGAGAATGTTGGCTCTCCTTTGTGTGTCCAGACCTCACTGTAGTTTCATGGGGATGATGATATCTCACGATATGTTACTGGGCCGCTGGCGTCTGTCGTTGGAGCTGTTTGGTCGGGTCTTCATGGAGGACGTCGGGGCTGAGCCTGGATCTGTAAGTTTAGCTTCAGAGTTTGCCATCAATCATTTCTGCATGTTGGGGAGTTCATGTGACACAAAAATGGCGCAGTACGTGTTTGACCCATTCAAATGGAGATGGTCGTGCTCTCCTCCATGTCAGATTCTCACTGAACTCGGCGGCTTTGAGGTGAAGGAGTCCAAGTTCCGGCGGGAGATGGAGAAGTTGAGGAACCTGCAGTCGCGTGACCTGGCCCTGGAGGTGGACCGTGATCGAGACCAGTTAATCCAGCAGACCATGCGTCAGCTCAATGCGCACTTTGGCAGGCGGTGCACAACCACGCCTATGGCCGTCCACCGGGTGAAGGTCACCTTCAAAGACGAGCCCGGAGAGGGCAGCGGCGTGGCCCGCAGCTTCTACACGGCTATCGCACTGGCACTCCTGTCCAACGACAAGCTACCCAACCTGGACTGTGTTCAGAGTGTCAGCAAGGGCATGCAGGCCAGCAGTACGTGTCATCACGATTACAATTCAAGTATGACTACACATAGAAACTACTGCACATTATGGAACGTGATTGTGTTGCTTTGTTTTGGTGTTGCACTTGTGTTGAAAACAGTTGCAGCTGTTTTTGAAAAAATGTCTTTGGTTAAAGAGCAACTTCAAATGAACTTGCTGCGTTTGACTCGTTCCACCAGACCTCATGCAACGCCTGAGGAACCGAGACAGGGAGAGGGAGAGGAGAAGTGGAGGGCTTCGAGCGGGATCTCGGAGAGACCGAGACAGGTAAGCACTGCCCCTGTGGTGTCAGAAGGAAAAACCCTGATGCTAATTCAAACTTGTTGATGGATCCAGGGACTCCAGGAGGCAACTCTCTATAGATACCAGGCCGTTCAGGCCTTCGTCTGAAGGAAACCCCAGTGATGAGCCCGACCCTCTTCCAGCACACAGACAGGCTCTGGGGGAAAGGCTTTACCCCAGAGTTCACACCATGCAGCCGGTAATGAGCATTTGGAATGGCAGGGATTGAAAAGCTATGATTCCACGTGCTGATCTTCACATTGAAAAAATGAAAGGATTTGATCAAAAACAAGGGGACATTGTTTTTGTCTTCTCAGGCGTTTGCCAGTAAAATTACCGGCATGCTGCTGGAGCTGTCTCCGGCTCAGCTGCTGCTGCTCCTGGCCAGTGAGGACTCCCTCAGAGCCAGAGTGGAAGAGGCCATGGAGCTTCTCATCGCACATGGAAGGTATGTTGACTCTCACTCCAAAAATACCTTTCTCCTGGTTGAACTAAGATAAACATCTGTGTATTACATTCCAGACGGTCTGCACTTTTTTAAATTCACAAATCAAAAGTATTTCTACAGAGTAGTACAGCGCCATGATGACAAAAGAAAAAAACATTTGCAAAAGCGTCCTTTTTAAGCATGCCGTAACTGTTTATACACTTGACCTTCAGCCCACCTTTAAAAAAAACTGATGAAACTCTGGATGAATTTATGTAAACGTTTAGCTTAGCTGGCTGACCTTAGGACACAAAGTGAGTGGACATCACATTTTGTGCTAAATCACTACAACAGTCAACTGTGCTTCAACGTGGGCTTTGTGACTACGTGTGTAGAGGGTTAGCTCTAATATTACCTCACTTCTCAAGAGGTTAAAACTACCAGATCTGCTTTTAATTTGAAACTGGCGATCTAAATGAGTGATGGCTTCAAAGTTCCACTCCAGTCATCTTTGGATCTATTTTCACAGTGAGTTTTTAGCCAGTGTTGTTTTTTTTAAAAAGTCGTTTTTAAGGACAAAGTTTCTGCAGAGCGGCAAGAGTTGATTTGAAATTCATCTCTGATATGTGGGCGGGGAATTTGCGGCGTAGCTGCCCCACCCCCTTCCCCTCCCTATTCCTGAGCGGAGCAGGATGCTCGTGGCCCGCTCAGTGTTTTCTATCCAACAAATATGATCTTTTTCTAACTGCATTCATTTGTGTGCTCCTGTTTCACAATTATTTGAGCGAAGAAACAGTCAGAAATGTAATTTTGTGCTTAATTTATGTCAAATATCTCCTCCATCGTCAGAAAAACGGTACAAGAACATGTTAAAAAACACCACATTCTTTGGAGTGGGTCTCTAAGAAGTAGAAATCTGTTTTTTTAAAGCTCTTGATTAATTTCATTCTATGCTAAATATAATAATATTAAATATTTTTTGAGTATTTTGATTTTTGACCAGAGTTTATGAACAAAAAGATTTGTGACTTAGTGACTTAAACTGAAAGTTGTAAAGTTGATGAACGTAAGGAGGATAAATTAGGAGGTAAAGAAATGATTTTAAATCTCTGCCTTGTCTCAGCATTTTCACACTGTGTGTCCTCCTCAGGGAAAACGGTGCAGACAGCATTCTGGATCTGGGACTCCCCGAGGCTCCAGAAAAAGCTCAGGTTCACACGTCTTCACTTTTTTAAAGGTTTAGATTAGTTTGCCTGATTCTTATAGGGGTAGTAATGAGTTACATTTACTGAAGGAACTTGCAGAGAGAAAGTACACGTAAGTCAGAATACTCTACTTCACACCACACTGAAGTACTTTCAGCTGTGGAAAGAATTTAGCCATGATTTTGTTCAGCTTTTGGTCTAAATTTAGGCTGTTGTGAAAATACTTTTGAATAGGGCATTTTTTTATCCTGATATAGCTTTTTCCTTATCAGGCGATAACGGTACTTTGCTCATAGTAGTAATGTGTAATCATCAGCAGGTTGTTTAGATTGAAATATTTATTTTCAATTATAATTTAAACATAACAGATGCACTGATGGAACATAATGCACGTTTTGTTTCAGATAACTAAGAAAAGGAATTTATTTTACAAACTAAGTTTCAAGAGAACATAAATAAAAGAGAGCACTAAACTGTTTGATCAGATCCATTTAAAAACAAAACATTAAAACCACAGATGAATTCTGTTTTCAAGTTTTCCAGGACAAACATAAAATTGAGAAACATTGTCAGCATCCTGTGAATAATCCAGGAACTAAAAGCAGATTCTCAGCACTTCTGCTGGTAGATTTGACCAGTGTTTTTCAACCAGTGTGCCGTATGAGATGGTCAGGTGTGCCGTTGGAAATTACCCATTAACTGATCTAAAAACATTTTCCATCTCCAGGATATCAGCTCTTTGTTCATCCAAACAGGCCCTGATAAAACACTGAGTAGTTAGGAATATGAAAGAGCGTAAAATACTTTTTTCTTTGTGTTTATTTGGTTCTATTAAAGACATTTTGATAAGAATGACGGTACCGCGATTTAGCCGCACCTTAAGCTCTGATTTCGGAAAAGTCCCGCCTCTTTATCTGTCTCCACCAATCATTCTTGGAGGCCTAATCATACGTCATCAATCTGACCAATCAGAAGTGGTTCAAGTCTTCACTTCCTTGTTTTGATTCTGCTCATAAAATCTCTGTTCCAACAAAAATACCAGCTAAAGCTCGTCTTTAACGGTGTAGCTTTCCACAGAATCTGGTGTCAGACCGTGGAACAAGTGAACAAAACAATAAAGCTCAGAGACGCTTGTCTGTCTGCGGTCGGCGGATTGTTGCGCTACATCTCCCATGATGCATTGGGTTAAAGTGACAGTGTCTTAGCGCACAATGAGTCTCTCCTCTTAACGTCTTAAAACAACAAACACACATCAAACAGTTTTTGAATCTTTTAACTTAACTTTTGTTGCATCTTTTAGAAAAAACAGCTGCAGCTTCCAGCTTTTTCTGCCACAATTATCACCAAAATGCATGTGAGATTATGAAGGGACTGTGGATCAATACAGACTATGAGCTTTTCCTTTATTTTTTTTGGATGGGGCGTCTCTCACGTTGCATGGGTTTGTTTAACTCACGTGTAGACGGTGGAGGAGGACAAAACAAAACCATTCACCAAAAGCAGAGTAAATAAACATGACTCTTTTGCTAAAATGCTCGTGTTAAATTCTGCCTATCGTAATAGACTCATTTTTCCATTGAGATAAAGCTATTTTGCGATAAATATATTATGGTTTTATCTCCCAGCCCTAATTTTAAACTTTAAATACTGATCACAAATCAAAGAGTTCAAATTGAGATTTTCTATGGAAGTACGCTGCTGCAAATACTCCTCTTTTAACTGTCTCTTCACTTTTTAAACCCTAATCCAGTTTTTAATAGAAGTCTAGAACAGGCATGTGTTTTTTACATGTACTGCAGAGCACAGGTTAATAGATGTACTGGTGTTTCAGCTTTGACCAAATGAATCAAGATAGCTGCTTCCTCACCTCTTTAGTTATCGCCACAGAGAATCATCTGCCTCCATCCATCCCTGGTCCTCCAGCGCCACAGTCCTGCCTGCATTCCAGCTCACTGTGACCATCTTTCCTGATTGACTGAACACACCTGGTTTAGGTTTTCAGCATGCAGCAGTCCAGAGAGAGCTAGAAAACAGGCGTGGTTGAGGCTCTGGAGGAGCAGGGATGGCCAGCCATCTTTAGCAAAATCCAGCTTTTATTCACATCGTACTGTTGATGCAGAACAAATGCATTAAGAGAACAGCCTTTTATTTTGAACTGATTTAGGACTTGGCTTTCTTTGATAGCCGTAAGCTAGCTCGTTAAGCTAATTTCTTCATTCTCATTGCTTTTTCAAGTGTGATGTATTGTTGGCATTAAACTGGCTTGTTTGGCTCTTTTGGGCGTTTTCTAAGCTAATGAGCACTTGGCCTACAAAGCTTTTCTTTTTTTTGCTCATTCTTCCTTATCTGCAGCTATTTTAGATAAAACTTTGGCAGTTTTTTTTTTTTTTTACATTTCAGCATTAACACCAACTTTTTTCCCTGGAAATGTAAATTATAGTAGAGTATTTAATTTATAGATTTGGCAAACTGAACGCATTCTGTACTGGAGACAAGATTGATTGACTAGATCTACAGCCAATCAGAGAGCAGAAAACATTCCAGTATTAAAAAAAAAAAAGCTTTTAAAATAGAACTGGAAAAGTCTGAGAAACAGCAAGACCACGAATGGTGAACCGGAATTTACCATGGAAACTTTCTACTGAATGTGTGGATGACTAGTTTTTGCTTCTCAGCTTGGGCAATTTTTTTAAAGTAAACCCTATTTAATAATCTTTCTGAAAGACTCTAATATTGAATCTTGTTGTTATCTCTTTGATGGTTTTAGCAACAGGAGAACCGTAAACGTCATGGTTCTACACGTAGCGTGGTTGACATGGAGCTCGATGACCCAGATGACGGGGACGACAACGCGCCGCTCTTCTACCAGCCCGGCAAACGGGGCTTCTACTCCCCTCGGCCTGGAAAGAACACTGAGGCCAGACTTAACTGTTTTCGTAATATTGGCAGGTAAAAGACGTGAACGGGTCGTGACAGTTGATGTGTGGCATAAAAAAGTAAAAAAACAAGCTCAATAATGCTGTGTCCTCGCAGAATACTGGGGTTATGCCTGCTGCAGAATGAACTCTGTCCAATCACATTGAACAGACACGTCATTAAAGTGCTTCTTGGCAGAAAGGTAGGAGAGTGTTAGCTTGATTGTGTCTGCAGCTCCACTCAGGAACTGCTACGTCATGTTTTCTTCTTCCTGCTTGTCTTCCTGCAGGTGAACTGGCATGACTTTGCCTTCTTTGACCCTGTCATGTATGAGAGCCTGCGGCAGCTCATACGCCATTCCCAGACCGGTGAAGCCGATGCAGTTTTTGCTGCCATGGATCTGGCCTTTGCCATTGATCTGTGTAAAGAAGAAGGAGCTGGACAGGTGAGAGTTTCCGTTTAGTGCTCCAGAAAGGCCACCCAATTAGGTCTGCTTAGATACTGATCAGGACTAATATCCGTCAAAGTTCCATTTTCATATTATTAATCAATTTAATGTTTCATTTTTCTGTATTTCCGAAATGTTAGACCGCTGGGTTAAATTCATTAAAAAAGTTGTTTTGAATACACAAATGGAAGCAGGTTTGAGTTGGGTAGACTTAATACTATAGAGATTGGAATCATATTCTTAAAAAACTAACCTTCTCATTAAATGTCAGACAAAGGAACTATTCCCTCGAGTAGTTGTGAGAATCATTTCAGACTTTTACTTGAGTACTTTTCTCCAACAACACATCTCCTTTTAGTTGAATCTCGACAGCATGAGGCAGGGTGTCCAAACCTTTTGCAAAGAGGACCAGATTTAGTGAGGGCCAACCATTCGGCCTGCATTCTTGAACTAATTTACGGTAATAAGATTAAATGCAAATGAACAGTTTATTTTACTGCCGTGGTGTTTTAATTTCTTCATATAGAACACACACGCATCTAAATACATTTGAACCAAAATGACTGAATTCCACATTTGAAGACTAAAAACAAAATGAAGAAAAAGTCTGTCTGGAAAATAAAAATTGATCAACATTAAATCTGGGTTCATTTAAAAATATAACGTTTTATTCACTATTACACATTTAAACTGTTTCAACAGGAAAACTTAACTCAGTACAAACACACAAATTAACCCTGCAATCTTAGAATTCATTCACCACAGAAAACTGAACAAATTACTTGACGGTGACACTGAGATCTTGATTGCATCAAAAAGGCTGGATTTGGCTCAAAAACGGGGGTTTTAATGCTCAGGGCTAAAGAGTCTTAGTCCTGTCCTCACGCGGTTCTTGTTGAAATGTCTTCTCTTGCACAACTATGTGGAGCCAAACAAGCTCAGAAAGTTATTTTCCTTTCATTCAAGGGGGTAGGGGGTGCTATATAAACTCATCATCCTCTCCCTCCCTCTCACTCATGGTGCAGAGACTTAAGCATAGTAGGACAAAATAACTCGGCAAAACACAGTAAAATAGCTAAACAACTTAACACATTTGGTCAAAAACCCACACTTAAACCCAAATCCATCCAGACAGGCAAAGGGAATGGTTTCCCACAATCCCTTGCAGTGCCGATCTAATAGCAGCACCAGTTACACCTACTTAATTGAATTAATTTGAATGAAAGGAAAATAACTGTCAGAAAACTACGTGTTATTTTTAAGCTGACTTAACAAAAAAATGATTTATCTTAACTAAGGCAAATAACTATGTTAGATAAAAGTAAAAAAGTTTCTCTTTCCAACATCCATATGTGGTCTTCTCACCCTCTCACGGTGGAAAAAGTATTATCTGAGCTTCTTCATCCACTAAATCATCTTCAAATGGACACGCCATGCTCCTTCACCTCTCTGAAAACAAACTAACCTTCAACTAAACCTGCTCCAGACCAGGTTATGTTCAGAGCATGAGTTGCCAGGGGAACTAAGCATAACCTGAAACATACCTCTGTTTTTGGAACTGAAAGCGGGGGTTGTACACTTCTTTAGCCTCAAACTTACCGTGGGAGCTAGCATAACCTGCCTTCTGGAATACCTCCCTGTTCAAAGAGGCTCAGTGTTCTCTGCTGCCAACTCGTGGTCAGTGTTTAAGTGGAAAAAAAGAGCCAGCTGCTGAAGGACGCTCAGAAATAAATAGATTAATGAATATTGTTTTGTCCAAATTTTAAAACGATAGAAATATTGCCAAATGAAATATCGCGATATATTGCTGACTAAATGTTTCTCTACTCTGCTACGTAGCTCACTTTAGTGGCGTTTTCATTTGACTCGCGGGTTCTTGTGAAAAACACTGCTGTGTCGTAAAACACTTTCCAGTTGCTTCAATTTTCTGCACCATTCTGTCCCAGTTTGTCAGAGTTGCCATGTCTTGTCTGGTAATGCCTCTTGATATTAAACTGATATTAACAGCCACGGTCTCTTGACACATTAGGCAGACAAAGTTGTTTGTTGTTTCAATGAAAAAAAAACAATTTCCACTTGTCCTGGAAGCAGTTGCCTTCGTTTTCAGCCAATCACAATCAAGCAATTCAACACACAGTTCTTAGAAAGTACCAGGGCCGCGGCTTATTGACATGAGCTCGCGGGCCGGTGAAAATTTGAATTTCGGCCGGACTTCGGACACGCCTGGAAGAAGGTTTTTGTAATCTAAGTGCAGATTCTTGGTTCTCTGCTGCTCCAGGTCTAAATGTTGGAGAATCTGTCCTGAACTCAGATTAAAAATGTTTTTCTTTTTCCAGGTGGAGCTGGTATCTGGTGGAGTCAACATGCCAGTGACTCCTCTCAACGTCTATGAGTATGTGAGGCGGTACGCAGAGCACAGGATGCTGGTGGTGGCCGAGCAGCCGCTCCATGTGAGTTCCCTTCTTCTGTGTGGAACGGCTGTCGGCAGAACAAAGGCTGATTTAGATTCCGATTTTTCACAGGCGATGAGGAAGGGTTTGCTGGACGTACTTCCTAAAAACGCTCTGGAGGACCTGACAGCCGAGGACTTCAGGCTGCTGGTGAACGGCTGTGGAGAAGTCAATGTCCAGATGCTGATCAGCTTCACTTCTTTCAACGATGAATCAGGTTGGTTTCTCTGAGGTCAACATCCACCTGTAAGAAAAACATGAGCTGTACTAGATCTTTATCTAAAACCCTGTTTGTCTCACAGGGGAAAATGCAGACAAACTGCTCCAGTTCAAACGATGGTTTTGGTCGATAGTGGAAAAGATGAGTATGACTGAGAGGCAAGACCTGGTAAGTCTATTTATTTGACTGGAATAATCAAAGGGCTGTTTTTATTTAATCCCTTTGGATGTTTAAAACCAGATCCACTTTTCAGGGATCTTTGAAATGACTATCAAAGTATTTTGTGGACTGAAAATGACCTTCGATGGTTCAATAAGAGACACTCAGAAGACGATCTTTGTCCTTAAAACAAATCTGATCAAAAGAATTGGATTAAACATGTATTTAAAAAGTGATTTTTCATGGATTACTCTCTTTCTGATGGTGTATTCAGCTTCGCTGTAAATTTGTCAAAAACAAAGCAAAGTATCATAAAATATCAAAGTCCAAACTCAAATAAATGTTTAAAGTTTTGAGCGAATTTGAATGTTTGCACCTCCAATAAAAAAAGGTCTTCATTTACATTCTTTTGCAAAATTGGAAATATAAGGTTTTTTAAATCTGATTGTTTTCTTCTCTGCGTTTGTTAAAAATCTTAATAGAAAAAAAGAAAAGTAAAATGGGAAACATGTGTTGATGATTGCGTTTGCTCTCCTCAGGTGTACTTCTGGACCTCCAGCCCATCTCTGCCAGCGAGTGAGGAAGGCTTCCAGCCCATGCCCTCCATCACAATCCGGCCCCCAGACGACCAGCACCTCCCCACCGCCAACACCTGCATCTCCCGTCTCTACGTGCCACTCTACTCTTCTAAACAGATTCTCAAACAGAAACTCCTGCTAGCCATTAAGACCAAGAATTTTGGTTTTGTGTAGAGGTGAACTGAAAAGCATTTAAAAAAAAAAAAAAGGAAAAAAAAGAACATGTTTACTGTTGTGTAATATTTACCTAGCTCCATTTTTGTAGATTTATTTTTTGTCCAAACAATTTTATGAAATTCGACATGCTGTCTCCCCAGGCAGTGATATTCATTTGTGTTGTAAACACAGACTGCTTATTCTTATTTCAACTTTTATTCTTATTTTTGTTTCTTTTGTTGTTAATGAAGAGTTATATGGTCCAGAACATTCCTGCATAGGCATTATTAAATTTAAAGTCCATAGTTTTGCTCTATTGGCTTAAACCGTCGCTTCACAGGAATTGGGTTTGACAGACAGCTGTCAACCGGAAACCTAGCCAAAGATGACAGCAGTAGAAATATTTAAAAGAAGAAAAGAGACACTGTGATTAAGGTTTTTTTTTTTTCCTTCCCTAGAAAAGTACTATCACTGACAGTTCACTGCTGCCTTTGTGAAAAGTCATTTTTTTCTTGTACAGGGGGAGATGGGAATTTCAAAATAAACTTGGATGCAAATCACGTCTTTTGTGGTTTATTTAATGCCATTTCCAACAGAATCGGATCAAACAGTAATTGTATTTAAATACATTTTCTTTGTTTTTCTTAAAATCGGTAGAAAAACTGTCTGCAGAGGCAGCCATCAACATTTGGTAAGCTTTATTGTTGTAGAGAACCTAGCATGGGGCCTTTCGTGGATTTTTGAGTTCAAAACCCATCGAGGCTTTTCGGTAGGAAAAGCCTCATCAAGTTCCTGGAACAAAACTCTCATGCGTTCAATGACGGCTCTGACATTATTTATTTTGTTATTTTTTAATAGTCTTACCACCATATATAGATTATTTATTAAATTGACTTTGAAAGTATAATTGTAAATTCTATTCTACGTGAGGCACAAAATGTTATGTTTTAAAGATTAAGCGGGTTCGGGTAGAGGAGGTGGAGTTTCCCGGGGCCCTGAACGCAGCATTTCTCCTCCAGTCAGACGGAGCCATATGAGGTGAACCTGCTATGCTGGCGGACGGTGCATTGTGCGGGTCAGCTGTCGGTTGAATACGATCTGTCGATGCTGTTTCATGCTAATCGGCTAGTTAGCTAACAAGGTGTCACCTCGGTGTTTGCGTTTAGCTGGTCAGCCGGCGGTCTAGCTCAGCTGATGCTGCTAGATGAATTTATTGTCTGCCATGTCCAAGTCATTCCGTTATTTTTAGCTAGCAGCGCGTGCTAGCGCAGGAAGCGGCGTTTAGCGGAGCGTGACTAATCTGTTCGTTATTGGGGGGCGAAAAAAGGAAGAAATGGAGCAGTGGAAGGACGCGGCCTCCCAGCAGGTGAAACTGCTCGCACGGCGCCTGAACGAGGAGTTGTCCAAAGGCCTGGGATGGCTGCGTTCCGAGCTCGGGGTGGACCTGGGACTGAAGCCCGAGCTTATTCCTCCATGGGCGATCGTCTTAGCCGCGTGCGCTGGTCTGCTGCTGATGCTGGCTCTGTGGGCCTCGGTCTGCCGGGCTGTTTTCAAGAAACGTCCCGCTGTACGCCCTGCGGATGAAGGCGCTGGGATCAAGCAAAGTGTCAGCAAGCCCGTGAAATCCGACGAGCCAAAGAAAAAGAAGAAGAAGGCAGAAAAGGCACGTCAACAGAATCCTCATTGTCAACCATGTTGTTAGCAATGCTAGCTGACAGTTAGCATCACGGAGCTACTAGCACAGAGCTAGCTAGGTTAGGCGGTGGTCAGATTTAGCCGCCTGTCATGTGTTTCCAGCTAGCTGTCAACGTTTGGGTGGATTCATTATGATCACAGATTTGTGAATGGAACCGCTAATGCTGTTGTCTTTCACCGTCTCCAGAAAGCTCAGCCAAACGGGAGAGCTGTCCCCGAGCCGCAGGAGGAGGAGGAAGCCATAGCTTCAGAGGAGATAGTGCCACATCATCACCAACCGCCCCCGCCACAGGGAAAGAGCGAAAAGACCGCGGAGGTCATTATTACAAACATTATGATGTAGAAACAAGTGTTCTTTAGCGCGTGACTAGTTGGTCTACCATTACATGTATTAATACTGAAAGTTTTGATTTGTCAATTGAGTGTGTGTGTGTGTGTGTGTGTGTGTGTGGGGGGGGGGGGGGGTTAATTGTGATTTAAAGTAAAAACAACTTTTGATTATTTCGTTAGAGCTTAGGTTTTGAAAAATATCTCCAGAAAGCGTATAAAACAGTTTCGAAGAAGCGTTTGAAGGAAGAGAATCCCAGTTTCACTTTGAAAGAAGTGACCGTCAGCATATGAGGAGCTGGGTTTCTGTTTGTCATAACTTTGTTCCTGTTATCTTCACGCTGCTGCGTCTCTATTGACCTTTTTTTGTTTGTTTCATTTTCAGGGAAAGAAGTCCAAAAAGAAGCCAAAACAGGCTGCAAAGGAGACCAAAATAGTGACTGCAGACAGCAAAGAACCTGAAGAAGGTGACGTGAACTGAAGTGACCTTGATCTCACCTCAGCCATACTTAGATGACGTTCACGTTCCTTTAGATGCTGTGGTTTGGAATCAATCTGGATTTCTATTGAGAGGTTGAACGTAGGTTGGTTTTCTCAGTAGGAACAGTGTGAATGGGTTTTCTTTCATCCGGGCTGATCCACATTTCTTCACTAATCTCTGAATGAGTCCTTGCTGTGTTGTTGTGCTAACGCTGGGCTGCACCTGATGCTGCTTTTCAGGCACGTGGGAAACCAAGGTCAGCAACAAGGAGAAACGTGAGCAGCGCAAGAAAGACAAGAGCTCCAGCGATGGCTCTTCCAGTCCTGGGGGAGGGAACACCCCCGTGAGCGTTCCCCCAGAGCAGCCCAAGACCACCTCTGCCGGCATCCCCGCGCCAACCAACCAGAAAAAGAAACAAGGTAGTTGGTTTTTGACAGGCTAGTAATACAAACCCAACCCTTTGGTTGTCTTTGTTGTTGTTGTCTGATTTCTAAGAAGTTGTAAAGTGTTCTTTCCTCAGATGTCTGACAGGATCTGATTGTTTTCAGAGTCTGCACGAGTGAAGCCAGAGAAGGTTGAAGCTGCTGTTACTCCAGGTAATCGTCAGGGGAGCCAAGCTGTAGTTTTCCTCATGCAGGAGCTTTATGTGTCACAAATCATGTCATCTTGATTTGTTCAATGCAGCCAACAGCAGTGAGGTAGTGGACGCAGCAGCTGCTAAAGGTACCTTAAAGGTTAGGGGTCCATCGCACAACGTTCCCTCCAAACAAGCCTCCTGGACCGCCTCGATCCAGCCAGCGCCTCTGTGGCGGTCAGGGATTGACGGTAGGACAGGTTTCTGTTTGTTTCCACGGCCCGTGCTGACTGCGTGTTGCTGCAGCAGTAACGTGTTTGTGGAATGTGCCCTTCAGATTCCTGGACTGTGATTGACAGGCCGATGCAGTCCGCAGAGCTGAATCTGGTGTCTTTGGCTCGCCTGGGAGTCGGTCCTGCTCGTAAGTGCTCATTGATGTGGTGCCGATAAACCAAATTCCTTTCACGCTCATGGAACTGGACTTTTGTTTCCTGTTGTCTGGTTGTTCCAGAGCCTCAGTCAGTGAGCAGCCTGTCATGGGTCAGTCAGCCCAGAGTGGAAGACGAGTGGTCTGGAATCAGTGAGCATTTTCTTTTCTTCATTACTGAGTTTTAGTTTTTCAGCCGTGTCCCTTTTTAAAGGGATGACAGCCCCTGGAACCCACCGTCTGACCCTCGCTGTGTTCTCAGATGGAGCCTCGGCCGACCCCAGCTCCGACTGGAACGCTCCTTCTGAAGCCTGGGGCAACTATGAGGAGCCCAGCACCGAGACTCCTCTTGCTCAGGAGAAGCCCCTCCCGGAGTCGTCCAAGTTCATTCAGATCGGAGCTGCTGTAAGTCCTCCCAGGCTTCGGGTGGCGCTACACTTGTCTCAGACCGCCTCTGCTGTCGTTCCGATGCCTTTGTTGTGGGGCAGCATGCGGCTTTCAGCTGCAGAGCAGATAATTTTAGGTTTTCTCCTCTGGCTCACAGGAGGAAGATGAAGATGAGAAGGACAAAGGAGATGGGAGTAATGATGGAGCAGCTAAGACTAAGAAAAAGAAAAAGAAGAAGAAGAAAGCGGCTGAGGAGGGAGGAACATCTGTTCAGGTAGAAACGAGAATCCTCAGTGATAAATGCGCCCGGTGTGAATGCCGTGGATGAGGACCTGTGTGCAGGTTGTGTATGTGGTAACAGTGGTGTGCAGTTTGGAGTAACCTCTCCCCGTTTCTCCGTGGAGGTCGAGGAGCCGGTGAAGGAGTCGACTCCTGCAGTGTCGACGAAGAAGCAGCCGTCTGTGAAGGAGACGGCTGCTGCTGTCCCGCCCGTCAAAGCAGCTGCTGCGGAGGTCAGTGGTTCCTCTCAAACATCCATGCAGGATCCCGCCGTCTCTTCATCGCTTTGTTTTTCCTGATTAACCTTTGAAATCAGACGAGAGGCGAAAGATCAGTGAAGGACGCCCCACCCCCCATCACACAAGTGCCACAGAAGTCCACCGAAGGAGAACCCACTGCCAAGCAGAACAACCTTCCTACTCCAACACTGCAAAGTAAGCAGCATCTGCACATCCTGCTAGGGGTGTTTCTGTTTGGAGAAGCTGAAAACAGGAAAAAATCAAGGTTACCGTCCAGATACAAACCACAGCTGCAAAGAAGAGGAAGAGGAGCAGAGTTCATGAGGAAAAGATGGCTGATAAGCATGCTGGTAACTGTGATCAGTTAGCAAAGTATAGAATGAATGAAAAGATGCGATGTTGACGCCCCAAAGCCTTTGGTCTTGTATTTACTTGAAGCCCGTTGACCTTTAGGATAGCAGAGGTCTGTGAAGAGCTTCTGTTCACGCCGTGGATGGATGGATATGAAGCCGTTTAGGTGAAAACCTAATAAATGTGAACTGCAGACTTAAGTCCTTCAACTGTCAGAGGTTAAAGGACTTCAGAAGATAAAAGACTAGATCTTTAAGGTTTCTAAAAAGAAAACGGCTGGTTTTGAGTTCAATTAGAGTACATGAGAGCAATAGAATCTAATAGAAACCCAGCAAGCATCCCACAGTGTGTGTGAGTGTGTGTGTACTTCATCTACTGTTGTAACACAGTTGATCTAAACATCAAGCAAACTTGATCAACTTTTAGACCATGTCAAACAAGCCAATTGAAGTCCCGCTCTAATCATCTTTTAAAAGCGTCCTCAGTGGTCTTTTAGTTATGATTACACCGTTTTTAGACACAAAAAAAGCTATATTGATTTCTAGGACGTAGTTTCTGAAGAGCGGCAGGAGTTCATCAGAAATCTGAGATGTTGGCGGCGGGACTGTCGGAGCAACCCCTCCCCCCTCCCCATCACCCATCTCCTGCTAGCTAACAGCTCCTTACACATCAAAGCTAACATTTTCAGTCCAACAAAGTTGGTGAGTGAAATCGGAGCTTTCCAGACGTACAGTTTAGATCCAGATTCCAGCTCAGACGAGGAAAACAAAGACGTTGATGGATCTGTTTGTGTGACAGTGGAGCATCAGAATGGAGCAGAGCAGGAAGCCTAAGGCCCACCCGTGTTTTCTACGTCACAAAAATAAAAGCACTTTTTCAAACAGCATTTGTCATCTGCTCCTGAGTCTAAACGATTCACATAACAAATACTCAGAAATGCAATTTTGAGCTTAATTTTCTTTAAATATGTCCTCCATCATCAGAAAAATGCCACAAGAACATGTTAGAAACACCAAAAACACAATTTTCAGTGAATATTTAAACACACACACACTATTGGCTTAAATAGGGTTTAGCTTCAAAGGGAAACCTGAGGTTTAGTAAGCTTATTGTGACTCTGTTCTTTCTGATCCTGTTGACTGAGTCTCAGTGTGAGATTAGGAAACAAGCAGGAGTCTGTTTAGGCTTGAATTAAGAGGATTTTTTGGGGGGCTCTTTTAACATGTTAGTCGTGGAGTTTTCTAGCTGATTTCTTGCTGTCTTCTGCAGAAAAACCTGAGGAGAGTCAAGCTCCCAAACCAGCAAAGAAGAAGAAAGCGAGGAGAGAAACATGAGGGGTCCACTCTGACGCCACTTGTATGCAAAAGACTTGATGTCCGGTTTATGCAACACCTTCTCTTGACTCGGACATGGAAGTGAGATGTTCCTGGGGGGACTGTGCCTCCAGATCTGTCCGGATATCCTTTTTTTTTTTTTTTTTTTTACAATGTTTATCAGTTTCGGGATCACTGAAACTGAGACCAGCTGCGTTGCATTTGAATGTGACGCAGTGTTAATGATTAAGAACGCCTCCAATCTTCTGATTCCTGCTTCTAATTCAGCCGAATCAAATACCTGAAGGAGCGGCATAGTCGTCCTTAGACTGTAGAAAAAAACTGATCATGGTTAGAAATGTTTTTGTTGTGATGGTTAACGAATGACTTTTACTGTGTACGGAATGAAAACGGTTCTTCAGGTCAGACCACGCTGGGCCCACACTCTGACCTGGCCTTTGCTTTCTGAGCTTCGGTTTTGCTCAGACCTCTTTGGCAAAATGCAGCTTGTTAGGATGGAAAGAGCGGGAAGATCAAACATTATTTTATGCTCGGTGTGATGCAAACTTCTGTCGTGTAAATGAATATTGTCGGGAATCATTTCCAGCTGCATCGCCGCCACCGCCGTCGTCGTCTTCTGCAGTGCCCTGCGGTCCACGAACTCTGACCCTGGTCTGAAAGGACGCTGCAGCGGAGAGCAGCTGGCTTTGTGTTTTGTGACCGTTTTTAGGAGGACGCCATGGGACCGGATCACAAACCTCCTCGTCCCGTTCTTGATTTCTTTTCATCACTAGTCGATTCGGAAGTCTGCAGAATCTTTTGTAAACTTGTTTGTAAAAAAAGAAAAGCTAAAGCCATATGTAAAAATAACAAAAAAATGAGACTAAATAAAGGCCAGTTTTTCTACCTTTGGATTTATTCTGTTTTGGTTGTCAAATCTGCTACAGTTTAAGACGAATTACAGGATTATTTGTGAGTTTTGGTTTATTTTAGAAACAGTAGTTTATAATCCTGCAATCCCAGAATGAAAGTATTTTATTTGAAACAGTTTGAACAAATAAATCTTTAAACTAAACAGTCATGATCCCCTAAGTGTTACTCCTGAAGTAGGCGTGTAACGATCAACTTAATCCGACCAGATCGATCCGTCTGAGGTCAGTTAGTCGAATCGGCCTAAACCATTTCTAGCTGCTGCGTGTCTGATCTATTACACAAAATGGGGGATTATTGCACAACTATCTGTATGTTTAAAGAGTTATTGAGTGTAATATTTGCATTTGTGATGGCAGTGTTACCATGAAAGGCTATGAAAAGGCATGGCTTAAGCAATGGGGAAGCGTCGTCATCACCGTAGAGCAACAGATGAGAATCAATCCACAAAGCAACAGACGGTCACAGACGCATGGGCCGCATTTACACTGCTGGTCTTGATGCTCATATCCGATTTTCTGACTATATCCGATTTTTTTTGACGACCCGCTTACATCATCTTTTAAAAGTGACCCGTATCTGATTATTGCATTTACACTATACAATGCTGAAACTATCAAACGTGGACGTTCTGAGGACTACGTAGCAGCATTTCCGCATTCCGCGGACCACCTTCAGACTTTTGTGATTGCGGTTGTCATGGAGGCAAGGCGGCGACGGAAGGAGGCGTTGCCCTGGGCGCTCCTGGCGGGATGCACAGGGGAGTAAAAGGGAGGGCTGCTCGGCTCTCTCTGAGTTTTGAATGAGGAAGTGTTTGCAGACGTTGTGCTGTACTAACAGTTTGATCCAAGTGTTGAACCTTTCCTACGGGATGACTTCTCTTTTCTGACCGTAGTCAGAAACACACGGGATATTTCCTCGGGGGTCTCTTTTCCGTTCTGAACCCTCAGCCTCCAGAGTGGGCTAAGAAAGACTCCAAAACTTTTGGGGGAGACACCTTATTTTTCATTTACGGTTCTCCGACAGTCCCCCGCTCCGCGCTCACACCCCCCTCTCTCCTTACACACACACACAAGCACACGCACACACACATGGTCCCCATCACACACGCCCCCCAAAGACATAAACGGCTTCTAGCCTGTTCCATAGCAACGGTGTCCCGCTTCATTAGTTACCGTTTGGGTCCGGACCGGACATAACAGCGGTTTCCGACTACGGTCTGAAGCCTGAGGCTGAAAGGTAACACGCTGACAGCAAAATCAGCGCACAGAAAGCACCTTAATAAGTCACGTGATCTCAGTTGGTGGTGTCCTGAGTTGACGTCACTGACGTACGACTCGCATTTACTGGGGAATATCCGATTTGTCTGCTTATGGCACACGCAAATGCACGTATCCGATTTGTTTCCGATTTAATTCCACATATGAGAGAGGCCTGTATCCGATCTGAGAAAAACGGAATCCATGCGCTTTTGTCCTGCTTACACATTCACCGATCATATCCGATCTGTGCCACATGAGAGGAAAAAATCGGAATTGGGTCACTTGAACCATGCAGTGTAAATGTGGCCCATGGTGTCATCACCTCATAACATTAACGTTATCAAAGTTTTCCAGCGATGGTGTCCATCCCCGGCTCACCCACTCTAACTGGCGTTCGTTCCACCCGAGTGAACAGGAGAACTTCATTCATATCATCACTACTCAAGTGACACGCCCACCACACGTGTGGACAAGAATCAGTTGATGACAAATGGACAGTCATGGCTCAGATGTCATTAAAAGAATCATTTCAAAATAAAATAAATCAAATATATCGATCATGGAAAATATCATTTGGATCAAGACACAGTAGGTTGATTTTACTATGAAGTGAAAACGATCAAGTGCGTCACAGCAGACAACACACGTGTGATGTCATCAGCAAAAGCGGATCAGTTTATTCCATCATTCCAGTCCAATGTGTGGAAACACTGACTTTACCAAAGTCATGTGACCATCCAGTGTGCAACAATGTTCCAATAATGTTCCCTTTGGAATCCAAAGGGAACATTATTGGATTCTTCGGTGGAAGAACAACAGTGCACTGAACTTTAGGAAACTAAAATGTGAGTGGATTTGACATTCATTCTTGTTTACTTGTTTGTTTGGATAGATATTCATTTCACACTTGATTATCTTGAAGAAATCCAAGGAATGTGGAAAAGTTCACCTGCACTCTTCAGCAGCAGATATTTTTTTCTAAATCACACTGGTTGATGTTTTGGATAAAGATCAATTTCAGGTCAGAGAATCGGATCGTCAGCCACAAATTCTGATATGAATCCAATCTTTGTTCAAATGAATCATAACTTACACCCCTGGAGGAGTTAATTTTAAATTATTTCAAGTGGCAGAATTAAGGAATAGCCCAAACTGGACATGTATGATTTTATTAATTTTTTTAAATCTGGATTTCAGACGCTTAAAGATTGTTTATCCTGTCTGTGAAACTGATGGAAAAAGAAAATAAAGCGCATCCGTTTTCAAAAGGATCCTCTTTTTAAAGACATGAAAGGTACATTCTAGAGTGTCGTATTTATTTATAGATCCGTGGAATAACTTGCTCGAAATCACTGGTTGCATAATGGGATTTAATCCCGTCTAATCTTCCGAAGAGGGTGTCCGTCATCACCTGAACGACAAGCTTGATTTTCTGAATCTGAATTTAACCGGAAACAGTCTTTACCAGCCATCAAAATAAAAGCCCGTTAAACAAACGTGTTCATGTGTGTTTACACACCACTGATGCAAAGTCCTGTGCACTTTTTGTTGATAACAACATTTAACATCTGACTTATCTTCTTTATACACCCCAATGGAAACACATTTTCTGTTTGTGCTATTAAGATTTTGGATAACACAATTCCATTGAAATGCAATTAACCACATAGGATAGTAAATTCCATGGTCAAATTAAAAATTTCCCAATAAATATTTGGATAAGTTCGCAGCTCATTCTCCACAAAAAGTAAGCCTTTATGATTGTATTCCGAAGTTCAGGAATTCTTTGACATGTAGTTTGAAGTTTTATTCAAAGTTTACAATGTCTTATGTTTGGTGGAAATATACAGTTCTATAAGAAAGTAGAAAGACGTGTATTAAATAACGCAACAACATATTTGCGATGCCTGTCACTCACCTGAAAGTGACATTTGATGTTTTATTTTGAAAGTAACTTGACTTCCTGTGCATGGCTGTGCTGCGCGCGCATACGCTGCTCCTGCAGCAGGTAAACAGTAAACAGCGGCTCCGGCTTGTCATTCGGTCAGAGGCGACGCTCGCGGACCTCTGCTTTCTCTCCAGAGCCCGACTGCGTGTCCACATGTTCACGGACAAGACAGTGGTGTCCCCGTGGGACCGCTGGTACTCCACCAGCTGCTGTCTGTGCTGCCATGTCCGCACAGGAACCATCATCCTCGGGGTTTGGTACATGGTGAGTCCCGCCTCTGCCTCCCGCCGCATCCACGGAAGCATCCAGAGACAGACACCTGATCCCGGCTTTTAGTGGGACCAGTTTTCGGTGTCTCTTTCAGACATAGGTTTTTGTTCTTTCTTTTTATTGTCTGTACATTCTCTGTTGTTGTGTTTATTTTTTACTGATTTATTATTATTATTATTATTATTATTATTATTATTATTATTATTATTATTTTAATTCAAAACACAGGTGAACAATAAACTGTACATCAATTGTTCACAGTAAACGCCATTAGGGATACATACACAAAAATAAACTAATATTAAATGATATTGATGAGCAAAATGACATGTTTTAATTGCTTTTTTGCGTGTACTGGATGGCATGGAGTGTAAGTAAAATCTAATTTGGGCTGATAAATAAAAAAATTGGGAACTTTATTGCTAATTTTTGTTTTGTGAATATAATACTTAGTACAATCAGGAGATTTATTAAATAAAATTGAGACAAAAGTGTATTAATATAATTTATGAAACCAAATAAGATGTTTTTCCATGTTAAACTAAAATGTGTACACATTTTAGTTTTTTTTTTCAGACTTGTTAATTTGTCCCAAATTTTAGGTCATTGTTGTGCGTCATTGCCGTATCACATGTGCTGTCACTTCAGATTGATGTTCAGTGTTTCACAAATTCACAATTTCCCTTTTCCAGTCAACAAATGCAGGAACATTTCTCTGTAGGATTGTGTGGAATACAGACATTTGTCAGGTCTTTGAACGCAGCACAAACACCTGCAGCAGAAAAAGGGGAACCAAACTAAACAGAGATGGAAAAATCTCCTCTTTGCTCCCTCATAAATAAATGAGAACGTGTTCAGGTTGCAGGTTTAGTGTCAGTCCGGTTGTTGACCGTGGAGAATTTTCCTTTCACCTGATCAGCATGAGTCATCTGTGTTAATGAACCACAGGAAACACACGTTTGGAGAGCGGGAAACCCTCACTTTAGTTCTATGAACTAAAGCTGGGGAATTTTTCAGGTGGTCATTTTTGTGTGGAGGGTTTCAGCTTTGACTAACGTTGACATCTGCTCCACTGTCCATATGCCGCTCTTTATTCACCCATATGTCCTCTGCCCTAAGCTCATCAACGCAGTGGTGTTACTCATCCTGCTCACCGCGCTCAGCGATCCTGAGCAGTACCACCTGACCAGCGCTGAGTTGGCTAATGACCTGGATGTCATGGATGATGCCAGTAAGTAACCCAGAAACTCAGAGTTTGAAGGTGCCATGCTTAATCACGGACGGCTTTTGCAGGAATCCTATTCATCAGCAAAACACACACCGGTTTGTTATTTCAGACCTAGTCATATCTGAAACGAGTGTTTCTGCTCTGAGGCAGACACTGTAGTTCTGGTTTCCGGGTAATCTGAGGTTCTCCTGACTTTAATCAAACAGGAAACCTGTAAGCTTAATGTCCATCTGTTTGGCGAATTAAAAAAAAAAGCTGGAGGAACGCTCTGGAACAGTTTGACAAGAGGTGAAGAGGCGGCCCACAGCACACGGTGCCTAGATCCTCCAATTAGAAACGACTTTTCTTCCTGCAGATTAAGTTCAGGCAGCTGGTGCCACCATTCCTCTAGAAACACATATAGCCCAGAATAGCTGCAGAAGGAGTCATTTATCTCAAAAGTTTCACAAGTTCAGATCTAAAAAAAACCTCAAAAGATAAAAAAAACATTTTTTGTGTTGTCTCATGGTGACTGAGCATAGCTGAACAGCAAGCAGCCCCTCAGCTGCACGACTGCCTGCAGCCGACCTGTCTGCTGTGGTGCAGCTGCACGACTGCCTGCAGCCGACCTGTCTGCTGTGGTGTAGCTGCAGCCCAAATAGTCTCCTTTGCATATTTTTTGCATTGGTGAATGCAGTTAAATCTTCAAAATAATGAGGAAACAAGACTGCTTTTAGAGAAGGCACAGAGCCAGGGGCGGTGTGTGTGTGTTTGTGTGTGTGTGTGTGTATGGGGGGGTACTCCCCGCCCTTTTTTTGGGGTCAATTTTAGTATCAATAACGACAAAGATTAGGAAACGATCAGTACTAGCTTCTTAAAGCATTGCAAACAATACTAAAATCAATATTTTTGAAACGTTAACAATAATAACACTGTTAGAAAAAGGTATTTTTGATCTTTTCATTTGTAGAGATCTTCCACTCTGGTGTTTTGTCACCCTTCCAAAGTCTTCTGCCTACCTCCCCCCGTATAAAGTGTTCTAGCTCCGCCCCTGCATAGAACAATTTTAAAAATTAGAATCTATCACAATTATTAGTAATATGTGCATTACACTTTTTATTTTGTGGTCTAGCAACCCGTTGTAAAATACAGTTTTTATTCTCCCTTTTGTTAATTTGGTTAGAACTTAAACTGCAGGAAAATTAAGTGAGCAAAACAAGGAAAATAAGTCTTAACAATAAAAACAATACAACAAGTGAAGTGAATTAAAGGTACTGAAACATTTAGCTAGTATCCTCACTTCTAATCTGCTTTTTGACAAATTCCTGCAAATATTAAATGGTGACTTTTTACTATAAAGATATTTGAATGCAACAGTGGACGATTTGAACCCTAAGAGGGATCTTTCTTCTTGCCATTTAGCACAGTCATTTTCTGGATGACATCACCAGTACGTGTTTTTTTGTAGTTCCTCTTAGAAGCTCAAGCACGTTTCCTCTGTTTCCTCCTGTCCCTCTGGTCTGCAGAAATAATCCAAACCCACAGCGGGAGGTCAGCAGAGAAGAGTTCACTCAGCGGTCTGCAGCACAGGGTCTCGTGTGTTTGGGATTCAGCCTCTCCCTGTATTTACATAACAGAATCATCTTGGTTATTTGTTCTCATGCTGGGTCCACGTGAACCCGAGCTCAACTTCCACAGATTCAGTCCATTTTTATAGCTGTGCACACAGAAAGCACACATTTGAGAATAGAAAACAAACAAACAAACCTGTTTTGAATGAAAACTCCTGCAAGCGGTCTAAAAGCATGAATACTACTGTGGAGGTCGTCCTTTTATAATAACCTTCTCGTTCTGGTGTTTTCAGACATGTGCATTGCCTCAGCGATCTCCCTGCTGATGATCCTTATATGTGGGATGGCCACATACGGCGCATACAAGGTAAAAAAAAAAACCTTCATGTTCAGCTTCATTGTAAAACTGTGGTGATCTTGAAAATGGATTTAAGGGGAGCACGTTTCTCTGGTTGATCACCTGGAGGACTGTAGTGAGATGTGCGTTGATCTTTAACCTGTGTCTCAGCTGCGTGCTGCATGGATCATCCCCTTCTTCTGCTACCAAATCTTTGACTTTGCTCTCAACACGCTGGTGGCTGTCAGCATCGTGGTTTACCCAAACACAATCCAGGACTACCTGCAGCAGCTGGTGAGAAACCGCAGGTGTTTTTGCTCTCATTGCGGTCAAACCTTAACCTCACCTGGAGTCTCTGATGTTGACTGACTGCTCTGTGATTGCAGCCTGACAACTTTCCTTACAAAGAGGAGGTTTCTGCTCTTAGCAGCGTGTGGCTGGTCCTCATTGTGCTGCTCTTTATCGGCTGCATTCTCGGCTTCAAGGTAAAGTTTCCTCTCTTTGCTTCCGTACAAGAACCAAACTCCGTAGAGATCCTCCTAGATCTGATCATGCATCTGTTCTATCACGTGATCTGAGCTGGACTGTGGCATCCACAGCATCGTTCTGTGGCTTCAGCTTCCTATGCAGAGGGAAAGAAATGGCTTTTCTCCTGGCAAAACTGTCAGGGCCTTAAAAAGCCCCTAATTGGGTTACAATGGGGGAAGAAAGTCGGAGCTCTTAGAGCAGCTTTGGAAACAGATGGATGGATGTAGCAGATGGTGTTATGTTTGGCCAAAGCGTTCCAGAAACAAGCCGTCCGCTGAGAGTCAGAAACAGCAGAAACGTGTGTTACACCACAAACACGCTCTCTGTGAATCTGAACACAACAAGAGTCTGTTTGTTAAAGAGCCGTTGTCATGTTCTATATCCATGTATATAATATATTACTTTTGGCACACTAAAGAACTATTTAAAAAAAAAGGTTATTTTTACAGTTCATTTTTCTACCTGGAAGTAAGAGGAACATTGATCTCTGAGGCTCCGCCTTTCTCTCCTTGTGGGTGTTGCATTTCATGACGTCATCCTAGTGTGTCTGCGTTTCTCCCATGAAAACAAACAACATCTGAACTTTGGCAAAGATGGATGTGCTTAACGTGTAAATAAAAGAAAAGCGTTTAGCAGATCACCACTATCTCCACGGTGGAAAGTGTGTGTGTGTGTGAGCCTGGGGGCGGAGCTAGCAGCACAGACTCTTCCTGGAAGAAGCTGTTCTCACTGGTCTACATCCCAGTGTGAGAACTCTTTTCGTGGATTGGGAGGGGCTGGTTTTCAGAGGAAAGCTCAGAGATGCGCGAACGGATCGAAATACCGCTGTGGGGCTGTTTTTCGGGAGGGATGAACATTATATATTACACTTAAAAGCTCAAAAAAGTTGATTTTGCATGATGTAGGCCCTTAAGGTTCTGGACTGGGAGGCAGGTTGACGTAAACTTGAAGCTACCCGTACCTGCATGTGGACAGAAAAGCCCTCACACCACAGCCTAATGACACTAGATATTAGGGGTGCAACGATTCGTTTTAACACCCATTTGATTCATATGATAATTAGTGATTGCTGATTCGATTCATAGTGGTTCATTTTGAACAATTCGATTCAATTTACTGATCTAAACTTAAACCAGGACATGTCTGACCAAAACGTCAGAGATAAACACCTGGGTAACAGTGCAGCTGAAGTTTTTCCAGACTCCTTGGATTTCTTGGAAGCTATAATTACACCACATATCATCCATGCCGTCTTTATTTGTAAATGTGCAATTTTTCTTTGTTTTTTTACGTGTTTTTTATTAACCACAATTCAAAAACATTCATGTGGCGAATTTCAATAAATGCAAACAAGCTGTTTGCATAAAGAAAGAGTCAAACCAACTTCCTGCTGACATTTTTTGAATGATTTTGAAGCTGAGCGACCTGACATGAAACTCCCAGCTTCCTGTCTCCAACAGCACAGAGGAGCTGCTGAGGTGGCATCAATCTGTTTATCCTCACACCATCTCTAAGATGTATATTTGTCATATGAAGGTATTTTTGGATTCTCTGCATCCCTGATGTGTCTTTTCTTTTCGTTTTTTCTGGAACCAGGCCTACCTGATCGCATGTGTGTGGAACTGCTACAGATATGTGAGCGGCAGAGGCAGCTCTGAACTCCTGCTCTATGTCACCACCAACGACACCACGGTAAATTACCCAGGAGTTGGTTTTCTTATGTTTTTAGGGCTTAGATTGGTGAATGTTTTGTTTAAAATCAGGAGTTTCAACCCTTTTTTCTTCTTCACTAAAATGAAACACTAACGTGAGATTGGATTTGTGAAAATCTCAAACTTTTGCTGGGATTAAAAAGGCCAGCATGAAGTGAATATTATGGAAATATTGTGTTATTTTTCCCTTGAAAGGCTTGTTTTCCCACCTTTAAAGTGACTATTTAAGTATGAAGAATGATTTTTAATCAAATTAGAAGTAAACTGAAACTTTTAGAAGCTGTTTTAAGTCACGTATTTCAAGATTTCCGGCAAATAAACAACAATTTCTGAGTTAAATCAGAAATGAAGCACTTCTTTGTTATTTAAATCTACCAATGTATGTATTAAAGTATGTTTCTTTTAATGGACATTTGATTAATTATTATTCCAACGTGAGTTTCTATGTTTATATTTGTGTTTACTTGGTGAAACATCAAACATGCTGGTAGTTTCCAGAAGGTTGTGTCGTAGTTTCTCCAAAAATCTTGGTTTTAGACCACATGTTTGAACAGTAATCCTTCTGTATTTTCCAGTGGAAACAGTTGGGATGCTTGGAACCTTTGCTTCTTAAATCAAGCACTGCTGTCATTTATCATGCGTGCTACGGTTTCGTCCAGAAGCAGAATGTCAGAAGTCTGAAAAACCTCCATTTACTCGTCAGGAAGCTTTACATTTGCATGGTTGGCCATCAGGGCCTGCAAGTCCTCCACTGCTGGCCTAAACCTGTTTAGAAAACTACATTTATTAGTTCAGATAAAAAAAATGTTATTTAAATTTGTAAATAAAAAAGAAAAAGTATTATTTATAGTCCAATCATTTCATATCTCTACTTTTCAGCTGCTGACTGTGTTGTTGGAGTAAAGTTTTTTCCAGTCGTATTTCAGCTTGTATGAAATAAGCCTCAGATGTTCTGATGTACACCATATGTCCATGCTTTACTGTGTGATATGTAGGCGTCATGTGATTGGATAAGAACTCGGGTTCTGCACGAGTACACCCCAGCCTCATGCTCTAACCTGTTTGTTCATGACTGTGTCCACTGCTTCTGTTCATCACGTAAAAGATATGCAAAAACTAGAACTGAATGGAACAGCTGACATCATCAGCCTTTGATCATCAGCAGCTGATGGAAGTGAATCCCAGACAAACTACAACAGAAACATCTAAATGATATTCAAATCAGATCAGAAGCTGTGGAGGAGATCTGTGTTGATGAGTGCAAACATTTGACCTTCCCATTAGGACAGGTGCATTATGGGAGTTCATGTTTTCTGCTGCTTTGGTGAAATGTTTAGTGTTGGTTGTGGGGTTTCGTTTTTGGTAAACGTGAGGATCTGCCTGCAGGAGCGGGACTGCGGCACCACGAACGTTCAGGCTGACAGCTGTGGTCAGACTGAACTGACTGCTGCGTTTAACACATCGACTGTATCTGAGCAGTGATTGATCGATGTCATTGTTTCTATGGCAACCGCTTTTGCCACTCAGAAGTGAGCTTGTTGGAAGTCCACACCCCTGAAGGCGGGCTACACCAAATCTGTCAAACATTTTGAGCATTGGACGTGTCGGCCAGCAGGCACCACGTCCTCTTATTGAAGCATCTGATTGGTCAGTTTATAACCTGAATGACTTGCACCATAGAAAAAAAATAAATTAGAATTATCATGTTGTAAAAAGGTATCAGAGCAATAATGGTTATTCTGACCATTAGAATGACTAAGTAACAGCTGTTTATTTCTCTATAGACGTCTATGGGGGGGTTTGGCTTCTTGGAGGCATAAGGTACTTCCTGTTTGGAACGCCAGGGGGGAGGAGTTAGTCAGTCCAGTTCTCTGATACAGTCCATGGTTTTCTTCTTCTGACAGTGTCTAGTCTTTTCATTGGAACAGCTTCAGTTCATCTCAGCAGCTTGGCCTCTTGGAAGAGTTCCTATATGAAATGGACCCATCCCTGGTCAAAACAAACCCAACTAAGTAAAACCAAGCTGTTATAAAGGAATTTCTCTTTCAGGCCAGATTTGAAATCTTTTTCTGCTCAGGCCAGACTGGCTGTAAAGTCCCTAAATTGAGACCAGTCTCAGGTTGAGCTTTTGTATGGTAGGCTGGACTGGGCCCCTTGCTGGTGTCTGGTTTCCTCTGCCCACACACCTGTTCCAGCCGGGAGAAAAACGATGCCGGAGAAACTCTGGTGAACTGTTTTAACCATCAGCAGGAACGGAGAGAAGCTGTCAATCCCCGAAGGCTGAAACTTGACCTTCCAGTGTGGCTCAAGAGCTCTGCCAAACATGGACCTCCAGTCAGAGTGACACATCCCACGTCTCCATGCTGGGTTGTTTCAATACTATGCAGTGGGGTGCAGAGGCGGCTGGAGGCTCCTGATGTGTTAAACAGCTGAGCTGCAGAGAGGAGCCCTCCATCAGTGAAAAAACAAAGCAGGAACCCGCCTCTCTGTGTGTTTACGTCAGCGTTGACCGTTTAAGGGTTTTCTGCAGCGTCTGTGTGGGAGCTGACCGACGGTGGCTTTTGCTCTGCAGCCTCCATGACAGCACTTTAGGTCAAAAGTCCACTAATGTGCTCCATATGGGACAAACCGCAGAGCATATAGAAAAGTCATTAACACCCACACAGTCGCATGCTGATAGGACTTTACAGGAACAGTAAGGATCTGTTACGTTTGCAGGGAAATGAGCAGGTTTTCATGTTTATATTCATCTGATCCCATCACCTTCACTCAAACTTCCTCTTCCTTAGTCATTCTTTGTATTTTCACTATTTTCATAATTTTTTACCCATCACAGTCAGCGTTGTTGTCAGTTTGCAGAAGATTATGATGAGGAGGTTGGTGATGGTCAAAAAGCCTCCCCCCCAAAATCAACCTTTAACCCAACAATGACTCAAATGTGCTAAACGTTTGAGAAGACCAGTGGGGTCAGCATTATGAGCTTTTGAAGGTTTTAAAGCGTAAAGTCAAATTCAAATTAATTTTATTTATGTAGCACCTTTCATGACAGCAAAGACAGCTCAAGGTGCTGTACATAAAAACAAAATCAAATGCAATAAAATACAATAAGATACATTAAATTAGCCCCACACAATAAAATACACAAAGACAAACACCAGTGGAAAATAAATAAATAAATAAAGATAAACCAGAGAAACCAGAAGGCGCCGTCTGCCCAGTCCTCCTATTGGCAGGGATGTCAGTATAAAACCCAAACACCCCAGCCAAGGGTGAGAAAACACTCGTAAACAGTCTAATAAAATAAGTATGTGTTACAATATCACAAAAAGTATACAAGTAAAATTCTAGATTAAACAGATATGTATATGATAAAATGTCATAAAATACAAGAATAAAAATTCTAGATTAAGCAAATAAAATGATAAAATGATTTGATAAAACATCATAAAACATTAAAAGATTGAAGAATAAATATATATATATATATATGATAAAATATCATAAAATATAAAAGTTAAAAAAAAATATATATATAGATTAAACAAGTAAAATTTTAAAATTATGTAGTAAAACATCATAAAACATAAAAAGACATCACATCTAATTAAAAGCTAATTTAAAAAGGTGTGTCTTTAATTTCTTTTTAAAAACCTCCGCAGTAGAAGAGGCCCTCACATCCTCAGGTAGGCTATTCCACAGACGAGGCCCGTAGTTTCTAAATGAGGCCTCGCCGTGGTTTTTTGTCCTGACCATGGGGACCTTCAGCAGGCCTGCACCTGAGGACCTAAGGGCTCTAGGAGGTTCGTACGTTAAAAGCAAGTCTGATATAAAAGAAGGACCAACACCATGGACACTCTTAAAAACTATTAAAATAATTTTAAAATCAACCCTGAAGCTGACGGGGAGCCAGTGCAGAGATTTTAAGACTGGTGTAATGTGCTCCCTCTTCCTAGTTCTTGTTAAAAGGCGTGCAGCAGAGTTCTGGACTAGCTGTACGCGGTTGATAGTGATTTTCTTTACACCAGAAAGGAGGGCATTACAATAATCTCTCCTTGATGTAATAAAAGCATGGATTAAGATTTCAGCACTGGCGCTAGAGAGAAAGGGTCTCACTCGGGCGATATTCCTTAGATGGTAAAATGCAGATTTAGTTAGTTGATTCACATGTTGGTCAAAGCTAAGATATGCATCTAAAGTCACACTGAGGTTCTTTACTGTGTCACGTGTAGTCATAGAGTGGGTTGACAGATAAGATTGGACCCTATCATCTCTCAGCTTCAGAACCGATAACCAAGACTTCAGTCTTGTCCTGATTGAGCCGCAAAAAGTTCTCTCCCATCCACATTTTAATGTCTAAAATCCAATTTAAAAGGCCATCCAGGGGTCCAGTGTCATCAGGAGACACAGCTACATACAGTTGAGTGTCATCAGCGTAGCTGTGAAAGTTAATGCCGTGTCTCCTGATGAAAGTCAGGTTACTGTTGTTTGTTCTGTCTGGGTTTATATATAACTCTTGACAATTATAGAACAGTGCAGAGATGTTTCTGTTTGCTCATGAATGTGTTCCTATGAACATCTACTTAATTAAAAAGACACAGAGAACAGGAACTCCCTTTGGACTTGGCTTTTATAAGTCACCCAGATTTTTTACCGTGACGTCTCCTAACATCACGTTTATCTTTTTTTTCTGTGCGTGTTCTGCCGAGGCTCTTTCAGTGTGGAGCAGAAAGCTGCAGCTCAGACAGTTTTCTGTGTTCGTGACTCCTTCATGAAGTGGCGTTAATGAGAGCGCTGCTGAAAGACCTGCGAGATCCTCTGGAGGAATCTTATCCTTGCTTCAAAACAAAGGTTGCTCACTGAGCAACCAACAGAAACACAATGTGAACTCCAATGTGGATCAAATTGGTTTGATGACGTGTTTCTGCAGCTGTCCATCAGTGACGGGGCAGATGGTTTTGTCTCACCTCAATATCTTGAAGTCCGGATTTTGCCTCCAACCCTCTGCAGGAAACAGACGTGGCCAAAAGGGTCAAACAGGTTCATCACAGAGTCCATCAATCCAGAGTTGACCCACTTTACGCAGTGAACTGTGAACAGGTTAACCCAGGATCCTCGGGGGTTGTCGTTTGTTTCATCGTCTCCTCACGTTGGGATCTCAGTTGTGCTTCATCAAATAAATGCAGTAAACCTGTGACCTCATCCTACCTTTTTCTGTGTCAGGGATGAAGAAGAGAAAATGCTCTGCAGATATTTGTGTTCAGCTTTTGAGCTAAATCTGGATGCCTATGTTGAGCAAAGTATTCTTTAACCCTTGTGCTATCCTAGGCACTTTAACATTGGGAGTTGGGTCATCTAGACCCACTAGACAGTGCTCTGAACCTTTTTTCTTCAATGATTTGTGATCCACACTGGTGTCCATGATTACATGAAATCTTTCCACCTTTGTCATGGTAGGGAGAACACGTCAATGTAAGGATGGGGTCACAGGATAGCACAAGGGTTAAATCATCTTCCTCTTATCTCTGTGTCAACTGCTGTAATCATGAAGACGTTGACCCTGATTGTTGATGCACATAAGGCTTAAATGATTTTTAGACAGCCATTTCCTAAAATTGCTCCGACTTTGACATTTGGTTTGCTTTTTGTCACTTTTCCACCTGCAGGTGCTGCTACCTCCCTACGATGACAACATGAGCGTCCCCCCCAAACGGGTTCCGGCGCCCTGCACCTCTGCAACGGCATAGAAAGGCCCCCGGATCCTGCCCTAAAAAAACAAAAAACAAAAAAAAAACACCACTACAATGATGTATGCACCACACTGCCTGTCCAGTTCAGCGTTTCACAGCTGGCCATGTGACATTTCCGCCGTGCGTTCACATCACAAACACACAAGCATCTGCAGCACACACGGTTGCCAGATAAGTGTCACGGTTTTCAGCCCCAAGTCATCTAAAAACCAACAGACCCCATAAGAACGTCCAAAAGGTAAATCTGTGATTAATTAGCTGTAAATATCAGTACTTATTCATCCATTATTTATTATTTTCCATTTTGATTGGAAGCCAAACTTTGATAAATCTTTTAACTATATTACATTCACTATTTTTGCAGTCAGTCAGGGCAAAACATTGAATAACAGACTCCAACTGAACTGAAATCACAGAAGAACAACCGTGAGCTCACACTCACTCACACCTCAAACTTCATGTTACGCCCCCTTCTGTGTCTAGGGGTACTTGGAGGCATAACATAAAAAGTAAAGCTTTTGGCCAGTAGATTTGACTGTAACAAAACCCCCAAACGAATGTCTCCATAAAATATAACCAAATTTATTTACAAATAAATAAACAACCACCAATAACTAAAAGTGAAGCAAAACGGCTTCAGGGTGAACCCAGGCCAAAACAACAAACAAAACCCCAACTAACTGAAAACTTGTTTTCTTACCTGTACAAAGGGAAACGAAGACAAACACTAACCTCACTAGACTAACAAAAAGAGGAGAAAACGTACTAAAGAAAATAGCGGTTCACCCCTACAGCTTCACATAACATAACTACAAACCAAATGACTAAACAGAGTGGGCACAAAACCACAAAAACTACAAAATACTAAAACACAACACTAAAGTGCAGCACAACTAAACAGGTGGTGAGATACAAAACAAAACGGAGAAGAGGGCCAAGCTGCAGTGGAGACTGTTGCTGCAAGGCCCCCTTCTCATGGTGTGGAGGTCCATGTGGTGGTTTTAAGGATGCCTCCTCCAGCCCTGGTCCAATGGGAGGCCACCCCCTTTCCACATCACCGGAAAATAATCAGACAAAAACAGACACACAAAGATGCTCAAAAACACAAGTCCCACTCTGATACAGAAATACACAAAACACAGAACAAACAGAACCAAATATGGCCACAGCAGTAACACTTCACAAAAGAAAAAGAAGGGAAGAAAAAAAAAAGGGGGTTCCTGTTTGACTTATTATCACGATCAGAAGGGGAAAGAGTTTTTATTCTTTTTAAGAGAGGACGAATGTAAGCAAATCTCCTCTTAAAGTAGGGGTTTGATTTTTAAAAACGTTTTCTTGTGAATCTAATATTTTCCAAGAATGAATAAATTATGAGCAACTCCAAAAAGTATTTGGTATTTTCCTAATTGTGCATAAACAGGAAAATAAACAGGAAACAGGAAATGCTGTGCAAAGCCAACAGGAAAAATCCTCCCAAAAACGTATGTATGCATTCATAAAACAAATGATCTATTGTGTTCTTTCAACAATATCTCAGTCGTTTTCTTCCCCTAAATAAATTATAGACAAACATGAAATACTTTATCTATTAAATGGAAAGTGGTGGCATGTAATAAAAATGTCACAATTAAATAAAGATTTTAATAAAGGATTATGGATCAAACCTTACAGCCTATGTAACTGAACCAGCAAAATACACAGATTTGGATTATAAAAAGGAATAAAGTGATCAGAATCAAGCATATAAATGTTAGTTAAAGAACAGATTAGTAGACATTTATTAATTTTAATCTTAGCCAGCTATACACCTCATGACTGCAGGTGAGGCTCACCTGCCTCCCCTGACTCACTCGTCCCTGTTTGAATCGTATTTCAGTAAGAAACCAAAAACTGCCCAGCTGACCCCACATCTGCTGAAACGTTCCCCCGCGCAGAGCAATTTTTACTTGCAAATTCAGAATCACTAACGCACTATCGGGTGGGAAACCGTCCGATCTGGCAACCGTGAGCACACCCGTCACTCACGTTCAGGCTAACTCCAGAAATGATGAGCACTGTTATGCTTCTGAATCTGGGTCAGGCAAAAGCTCCATAAAGTTTGTTAGATGATATATATTTCTACTGACTGTAAAGCTGATGGTATTCTGTGTGTCGTGACCTATATGGACTTACTTATGTTGAGGACAAATGCAATAGTGAGGAAGCTGTAAGTGAGAGTCCTAGTGCTGTGTTTTCGTCTCTGCTCTGGATCAGCGTCGGATTGCCTTCCTTCATGACTTTCTCTCTCTGGAGTCCACTTCTGATGTGCGGAGCGTCATTTAAAGCCGACGTTTCCCAAAGAGATGCATCTGCCTGAATTCTGACATGATCAAAGAGCAACCTAGTGTATATCAAACATATCACCTCCTTTTTACTGCTTGTCCTTTAGGATCCAAAGGATCAACTCCAGTGTGCTGAGATGATGTCCTTTTGTGTTTTTGCTCATTGAAAGAAATGTCTCTGGGCCGTTTTTATCTGTTCTGAGAGGAAGGAAGAATCCCTGCTGTGGAGTCTGCTCTTAGAAAAACATTCTGAATGAGATTTTCGGAGGAACCTGGAGAGCGTCTGTAACCACAGTTGTGTTTTTTCAATTATTCGTGAACATCGCTTAAGTCCATTCCACCAGATGCAAGTGAAGCTGCTCCCTGGACAGAACATGTCCTGGATAGACTGCAGTCAAACTTGAGGACCATTGCTGCCTGGAAAATAAAGATTTATGTTTTCAATCAAATTATGTTGCCATGTTGTTTTATTTTTTTATGGTTTAGGTCTGTTTATTATGATATAACTGTAAAAGCCCATTCGCCCAATTCTGTACTTAAAAATGCATAATATTAATACAGTCCCTCTTTATTCTTCTGGGGTAGTTCAACATGGTTGGTTCTTTTCTCAGGAAAGATGTGAAGCACATGAAGGAAACTCATGCTGGAGGGATTTTTCCAGCAGGAGGAGTCAGCCGGTGTAAACAGACCTGAAGAGGATGGAGTAAAGGGGCTGTACAATACTGAAAAAAAGAAAAACATGGCCACTATATACGTATGTTTATGACGTTAACAGAGGAGGTCGAAGCTTTGCGCTGCAGCTCCTCACAACTCACTGCTGGGATTATTTCAGAAAACCTGACATTTCTTTAAAAGGTGAGTAAAATTTCTCATTCTTTTTTTTTTGCTGTACTGACTGAGCCTGTTGGTCAACAATCTGCTCCTTTCCCAGCATGAGAGGTTCAAAAAAATAACTTCAGTACTTTTTATTTTTTAACTGTTTTAATCAACATTTTTGTTTAAAACTATCAGCCAATAATACATAGATTAGTAACTCTTTATTAAAACTGTAATAAAAATCCAGGATTGCTTTCAGGAAAATGCCTCTGTGGTGAGGGCAAGGAATTTTCAAAATAAAGTCCAAAGCGATTGTTTTGGGTCATAAAACCACCCCGTCTGCAGTGCAGAAATCTTCAGGGATGCCACTTGTTTCCTCTGCAGCTCCCAGAGAAAAGTGTGAGAATGCCATGCTGTGTTCAGGTCTCCTCTGATCCAGCTTTATCTGCAGATCTGGACGCTTTAGGCAATTTCTATGGTGCTGGAGCCTCGTTTTTCCTGTCAGTGAAATAAAACCTGTCTTTTTGAAGACAGAAGTTTGAGAGTGACAGGTGAGCAATGGCCCTCATAGGAACTGGATCAGGAAACCATCTGCAGTACCTTTCAGCTTCTCCTAAATCACGTTAACCCACCTATGTGGCAAAAATCCACAGGCTCTTTCAGGCTGTGCTGGCTGACTTCATGAGACGATAACATGGAAAATCCCAGCTCTCATCTTTAAAACAGACTCTGCGCTAAAAGAGAAATATTTCATAGGTACTGTGGAATAAAATTTGCTTCCCTAAAGAGCCTTTACAACACCTAAAATAACTTGGATGAAATGTGAAAATTCAATATTAGAATGTAAAAACATGCTTAAGGCAAACTGACCTTGCAACTTGAAAGCAGAGCTTCTCAGTTTTGACTCTGTAAAAAAGAAAAAGCTGAAATAGTTTAACTTGCTTTGCTTTTAGACAAACGCCTCAGTTCACAACATCTTCAATTAAATTCCGTAAACATATGTTTTATGTGCTTTTCAGCAGTAATACATCTGCATTTTGTGCTTAACCCTTCAATGACCTCATCATTGGTCCCACATCACAAACATAAACAGCTCAAAACGCCAAACGCAGCTCACCAGAAGACGAGCACAGCACAGGTGGATGCGTCTGCTGCTGTTCATAGAATGAGACCCTCCACTCAGTCGTGGCAGCAAAGTGACGATAGAATTAAGTAAATTCAACATGTCGAAGAATTAAAATACTAAAATAATTCAATAAGGTTCAAAGAAGAAGCATAATATTTACTAAGAAGAAGAACACTTTAGTTAAACTAACGTAAATTACAGTAACACATTCGTTAAAACTGCTCAAATTTTTGGGAAAGAATTTAATTGTTTAAATGTTACACTGGGGAATTTTAAGTTACTTTTCCTAAATATAAGAGTAAAAGAGTGTTCATACCCTTTTACATAGCCCATCTGTATAGTATATTCATAGTACACCTATCTGTATATCGTGCTTATAGTATTAATATCTGTAAATTATGTCCATAATACTAACCTGTATAGTTATTCTACATACTATAGAACTTTATTCTGTACTTACTGCTTATTGCACTTCTGGTTAGATGCTAACTGCATTTCGTTGCCTTGTACCTACATGTGCAGTGACAATAAAGTTGAATCTAATCTAATCTAATCTAAAACAGTTCTAATTATTTCAGACAAATGGTCACTTTGATACAATGAAATCTGGTTAAATCCGCGAGAAGATTACCAAATTATTTTAATCAGAGATACATTCTGACTGAACAATATAATAAACTTTCGCTTTGCCATAATATGTTTCACTGAATTCAAATACTCAACATATACTGCAAGGTGTAAGAAAAGTTGATAAAACTTATACACGTTTTTTCTGTTCCAAAAGTGTTTCTGTTTTTAATGGCTGACATGAGTTCAAGTTTATAACCTGGAACACTCCAGCATGCAAAATCCTGATACAAACAAGACTTTAAAAAACAAACCAGGATGACAAAAACAACAACAACTTAACTCTTTAAAAACACAAAAAAAAGAGCATCAAACATCAGAAAGACTAAATCTGCTGGCCTTTTAGTGAATGGGGTGACTATGATCTATATTAAATTTAATCACAGTCGAATGTTTCTCCTTTCCTGCACTCTTCTTTCAAATGAAAATCCTCCTCTCTTCTTCCATCAGTTGTTTATCTGTGTTTCACCTCCATCAGCTCCTGGTTTTCTGTTCGTGTTGAAGGCTCATCCTAAATGCTGTCTGGTTGTTTTGTTTCTTTGTTTTTTGGCCTGATATTGAATGATTAGAAACGGATCTGAACAGACGCTCAGATTTTCGCTCTAAAGAAAATGGATCAAATTGAGGAAGTTCCTCCACTTTCACAAGACTTTAATGGTGGCTTGGAGTGGACCACAGCCCGCACTGAGGATTCTGACGGCCACTGGCAGGTTTAGAACCTGACCAAGCTAACAATATAATTGAAGTAATACCCCATCATGATGGACACTGTCAGCTGCTTAACAAAGGCGATATCATGTTATGAAGAGAACAAACTATGAGGAATTATTCTAATTTTGGAGCCAAAGTGGTTTGATGTATATTTGCATCAACAGGCGTCAAGAATGGGAATGAAGTGAAGAGTTTATACCTATTTTAAACTGTCTGGCCAGCATGCAATGTTAAGGATGTTAAGGATGTTACCAAGGCGGCGTGGGGATGTAGTTCTGGAATCGTGAAACCAGAGGAAGAAGCTGAGTTTCTCTGCTGATGGCAGATGACTAGCAATGCTGTGTCTTTACACGGTCTTGCCCCGCTGTACCTCTGAGCTTCTCACTCCCTATTCGCCGGCACGGTGCCTCAGATCAGTTGATCAGATGCTTCTGGAGGTACCGAGGCCCAGACGGAAGCTCAGAGGGGACAGAGCTTTTGCTGTAGCCGCTCCAAAGCTTTGGAAGTCTTTGCCACTGGCCATTAGAGAAGCCCCTTCACTGTCCATTTTTAAAACTCGTTTAAAAACCCATTTTTATGCTCTGGCTTTTAACCCAATATGAGACCACTGTTTTTCTAACTGTTTACTGTTTTCTATAGTTTTATCTCCCTCTGTGTCCCCCCCCCTTAACATGGTTTAATGTTGTGTTCAGCACTTTGTCTCAACTACTGTTGTATGAAAGTGCTATATAAATAAAGTTGAGTAGAGTTGAGTTGAGTCACAATGCACACAAATAGAACATGATTGGTTTACCTGAAGCTTAATCCATCATTCCAGGTTTATTCTATGACCTTGATCCCTGTTCAATAGATTCATAGCTGCAGGCTGGGAAAGTCGTTTGCTTTGAGTCAATTTTCTCTCCAGAAACAGAGAAATCCTGCTCCGTGTTTTTGTCTTGGACTGTTTTGGTCTGTTGTTTTTTTCTGCACTAGCTCTTGTGTTTATGTTCCTGTGCTGCAGCTGTCCCCTCTCATCAGAATGAGGTGTGTGGCCCTCAGCGTTCTCTGCCTGCTGTGGTCTAACTCCATGCAGATGGACAGACATGACCCCAGAAGTGCCCCAGGGGCAAATGACACAGCACTCCATAGCAGTGCAGTGGGTATGTGACTCACTGCTCACCAAACTTCATGAACTCTTTGTTCCTTCAGTCTTTGAAAGCATAACAAACTTCTTTTTGGTTGCAGAGAATCCCTGCAAAGCCATCCCTCTGGATTTCGTCTTTGTCATTGACAGCTCTAGAAGCATCCGCTCCAACGATTACGAGAAGGTCAAGACCTTCATCATTAACCTGCTGCAGTTCCTTGACATCGGCCATGATGCCACCCGCGTCGGCCTGCTGCAGTACGGCAGCGTGGTTCAGCCAGAGTTCTCCCTCAACACGTACGGCAGCAGAGCGGAGGTGGAGCAGGCTGTGAAGAACATGGAGCACCTCGCCACAGGAACCATGACCGGTTTGGCCATCCAGTACACCATGGAGACGGCCTTCACTGAGGACCATGGAGCCCGGCCTCTGAACATGCACATTCCACGAATCGCCATGATTGTGACGGATGGGAGACCTCAGGACACGGTGAAGGAGGTTGCAGCTGAAGCGAGAAAGGCTGGCATCCAGATCTTTGCTATTGGAGTTGGCCGGGTGGACATGAAGATCCTGAAGACCATAGGGAGTGAGCCTCACTCAGAGCATGTCCACCTGGTGGCCAACTTTAGCCAGATAGAAAGTCTGATCTCGGTCTTCCAGTCCAAACTATGTGAAGGTAACAGACCTCAGCTGCGCCTCCCTTTGACAGTTATTCGGCTTGTTTCTTGGTGTCTGAACGGGAACGTTTGTGCCTCCATTAGGGTCAAAGCTGTGCGAGGTGGTGGACCATCAGTGTCAGCACATCTGCATCAACGTCCCTGGCTCATACAGGTGCAAGTGCAGAAAAGGCTTCAGCATCAACCCGGATGGCAAAACATGCCAAGGTGAAGGAGCGTTTTAGGAAATGAGCTGCACCAGTTCTGTTTTCCTGTGGACGCGCCACAGCAGAAGACAGTTTCACTTCATCAGAAAGATCGTTAAAGATCCCTAGCAAGAATTGATATTTGTAGAAGGTAAAGGTGATTTCTTTTTTTAATTCAGCTTTAAATAAAACTTCGATCATGGTGGTGGACTGAAGCTGGCAGCATGTTTGTGAAATTTCATGCAGATTGCTCAAACAAAGTTTTCTCTTTCCATATTTTGGGTAAATGTGAAAGTGTCACACTCGAATGACTGCCAAACCTGTGGCCATCCCATAATAATTTTTAAGACTTCTTTTGGGTGTCCCCAACATGTGTTTTTGGTAGTGCAAAACATTGAGCCCCACAAGTGATTTTGGCCCCCCTGTACTTCATTGATGGTTTCTGCTGCTGTGATGTCATCTTCTTTTTGTTTGGGGGCGTTCACTATGCCCACAAATTCATTTTCCCAGGGTACTCTATTATTATTTCTGCAAATAATGGTTAGTTTTTGAGTATGTGGTAGAGGTGACATTTTTGCTCAACAGCAAAGACAGAAAGAAGAATTGCCAAACAAACTGATCCTTGCAGTCCAGGCCTGCTGTGGGACATGACTATAACTCAATAAACAGAAAACATATATACATTTATTTATTAGTTACTATTTATATAATTGAACAAATTGTTTAGTATATGATAAATATGTCAAACATTTTTAGGTAGCTAAAATCTCATAATAATGAAGGGTAAACAGATTTTGTTTTAAGTCTTTGTGAAGGATAAACAGCACGTCATGGAGGTCTTTTGCTGTGCGACTGAGCGGTCGGTCTGCTCCTGCAGTTCTTCTGGGCTTTGACGATGATTCTCCTCAATGTCGTCTGTCTGCAGCTGAAGACACGTGCGCTGAGGTGGATCACGGCTGCGAGCACATCTGTGCAAACCTGCCTGACGGCCACGAATGTCGCTGTCGTCCAGGATATGAGCTCACTGTGGATGGAAAGACTTGCAACAGTAGTGTTGGGTTTTATACTTTCCTCACTTTACATCCTCTATTTCTTAGTTTTTTTAAACACTTACCAACACAGGTGAGGGGCAATTTGGAAGTAAATACAATTTTGCTGAGTGGGGATGACTTAGGGGGAAATGATTAGGTTTCCAGTTGTAAAGTTAGTGGTGTCTTGTCCTCCCATTTAAGGAAAAGGCTCTCCGTGCTCCCCCAGTTCTTGTTACTGCAGAGAAAGTGTTGAGGATTTCCTAAAAGAAATGTGCTTTAACCATCATCACGGCAGAAATGCAGTCTTGTGTCCAGGAAGCCACAATGTGGCTCAACGAAAACAGCAACAGCTGTTTCCTTATTCAGGGGGACAGAATAAAATATTTCTGATAAAACATTTGACACTATACTGTCTTGTTCACTTTGAAATCATAATTCGTAATTAAAAAGCCATTTCCTCTGATCAGGGATCGACTACTGTGACCTGGGGATCCATGGCTGTGAGCACAGCTGCATCAGCCTTCCAGAGTCCTTTGTCTGTAGATGCATGAAGGGCTACAGCCTCAACATGGACGGCAAGACCTGCAGCAGTGAGAGCCTCTTATGTTGTGATGTCATATAAGTGGGCACATACATTACGCCGTAACAGGATCAGGAAACAGTGAAGCTTCTGCTTTTGTAAACGCCAGCAATGCTCTTGCTCTTTTCCAGAGATTGACCACTGTGCAGACGGCAGTCACGGATGTGAGCAGGAGTTCATGAGCACTGACGACAGCTGTGTGTGTAAATGCAGGAGAGGATACACACTCAGACCTGATGGAAAGACCTGTAGAAGTAAGTTGGACTCTGTTTTCACTAAATTCCTTTAAATTTCATGTTAGTTCAGGTGAATTAATAAATGAACAATTTAAAGGCTTTCTCAAGCTGTTCCAAACAAGAAAGAAACTTTAAGTTACATAGGTAACACTTTCTTTTACAGTACAGTACTTACAGTGTACATTACTGCCAATCCTTCCTGGAACAACACAAAACTCTGGAAGAAAAGATAAATAATATGAAAAATAATATGTTCTTTGGAATGCTCTTTTTTTACTGTTTTGTTGAGAACTTAATATAAATGTCATTGTGATGACACTCTGTATGCTGCAGAAGTGTATCATATTAAAGATTGTTGTTTTCACTGCTCTCGTTTTTCCATTTAAATTTACCACATGTTACAAGAAGTAATCAGGCCAGAATATGTTTTTGCAATGCAGTTACTTCACCTTTACCAACAAGTTAGCATTGTCTCATTTGGTAAAGTCAGAAGACCAAGTGTGTATATACACTATACAGGAAGGTAATACGTGAAGTACCATATAATAGAGTGGAAATAGACTTTCTTTTACAGTCCAGTTTCACTGTACTTAAGGGGCATTTTCTGTGGAAAATTCATGGTAAATACCATGAAACAGGCGAATGCAGGCCTAAAGGTCAAGATACTTTATTTGTACTTACCTTGTTCTTAAATGTGGTAAGTATCATAAAAGACACCTTTGCACAATATGTAAATACCCAGTTAGTATATTATAAATACCCAGTATGTACCACATAAGTATGAACCAAATAGTACCACATAAATGCACAGTAAGTACCATTTAAGTACAGAGTAGACACAAAAAAGTACCATGTAAGTACCCAGTAAATTCCATAAAAAGTACCATGTAAATACCACTTAAGTACACTGTAAGTACTGTACTGTAAAATAAAGCGTTACCATTACATAAGTGGTAGGATTCAAGTCATTCTAAAAGTTAGTATTAAAACAGATTAATATAATCCAGTTTAATCCAGATCTTTAAGAGGCCATTTTATTTTGTTAAAACAATGCCCAATAAAAGTGGGAGCCGGTTTAGCTCGTGCTGGTTTGCGGCGCCTTCCGTCCGTGAAACCAGGGTTCAAATCCGGGCTGCTCCCTGTTCCCTTCTCTACTTCTGTGCCGGTCCCAAGCCCGGTTGCTTTGAGAAGGTTGCGTGAGGAAGGGCATCCGGTGTAAAACATTGCCAAGTTTACCATGCGACTTGTTCGCTGTGGCGACCCCTGATGGGAAAAGCCGAAAGAGGAAGAAGAATGGCCAATTCAAGTGACCCACAGATTAAATTGTAGAATTATTGGTGAGAGAGAACAGCAAAGAGACAGGAACACACTGGCTAGAACATACAAGACAACAGAGGTAACTTCATAACCGTAGTCGTTAGAGGATGAAGTGGACAACCGCAGACTAACTAGAATATCTGTCATCGTGTATTACCAATGTATATCTGATATACATTGGTAATACACGTAATAATGCCATACAACATGTCAATTATTAGAAATGAATTATTGTGATAATGGACACCTTGAAGGGCATTTTCCTGCTTATACCATGGTCACTAACAAAAGAAATAGATATGCAATACAAGTACTTTAGTCTTACTATTTAACATGTTTACATCGTTTTTCCCAAGAAACAGAATATTTGATGCGTGGTGTGATGCGTTGTCATGGTAACAGCTAACGAGCCTTCACCGACCTGGCTATGTAGCAGCGCAGGAAAGTGGTACATGTTGCATGTTTAGTGATGTAAAGCATCATTTTAAAGGGAAGGTTCACCTCTTCCTGCTTGCTTTTGTCCAGATCTACAACTTCTATCTGCATTTTTCCCCAGCTGTTTCCCTGTGATGTTCAAGAAGTTAGGAAACGATCAACAAAAATCCCTAGGATGAGTTTTCATTTGTAGCTGATACTAATACTAATTCAAGATGGCGGCCTCTTCCCGTGGTCAAAGGTTGACGAAACAAAAGTTTCCTTTTCCAATATTGTGGCAAAATGTGAAAATCGCCAAATTTCCCATTTTGCCACAATTTGGCCACCAAGCCGTAGGTTGAGTGGCCATTCCGTAACTATTTCAAGACTTCCTTTGGATATCCAGTTTGCATTAGTTTCATTAGTATATTTTAAAATATTTCCTCCATTAGAAATCTTTGGCCCATTCATTTTTTTTTTACAGTTATTTGAGATAAAACACTTAATTGATGGTGTGAATGAGCATAGAGCAAAGACCTTAATTTGAAATCAATAGAGGAGTTACTTTGAAAAAGTTTCTTTGGAAAAAAAATCAAAAACAAACAATAAAGTTTTTTTGTATCTGATGTTTTAATTATGTTGTGACTTCTTCTGTTTGCATTCAACATATTATCAATGTATGAAGTTAAACGGTTACGTTTTTTTTCAGTGTAAAATAGGGTAATAATTTGGCCGGTAAAACTATGTTTAGATTTTTTTCTCTACCGGCCAGCTTGGCCGGTGACTCAAATATGTAATTTCGGCCCCCTGCCTGCACTGATGCATGATCTTTCTGCTGCAGAGATTGATCACTGTGCAGATGGCAATCATGGATGTGAGCAGGAGTTCATGAGCACTGACGACAGCTGTGTGTGTAAATGCAGGAGAGGATACACACTCAGACCTGATGGAAAGACCTGTAGAAGTAAGTGGACATGTTTATATTTGAGTAGGTTTTCTATTGGATTAATTTATAAAACAAAGAAAGACTTTTTCCAAGATCTGCAACCGACACTCTTGAAATAGGAGCCTGGGGTATACATTGCAGACCTGCAGACATGAACTGTGATTTTTATAGTCAAACGACTAATTGAGCTGAACAGACCTTCAGGCGTTGTACTGTCTAACTCCTAATAATCCTAAACTGGAGCATCAAGGGGAAGCACTGAAAAAGCCCCATCCCTGCTGGAGATGCTCGTCCACAGTAAGTGAAGTTTGTCTTCCTGCAGAGACAGACCATTGTGCTGACGGGAAACATGGCTGTGAGCAGGAGTCGGTCAACACAGAGAACTCCTGTGTGTGCAAATGCAGAGGAGGATATTCGCTGCAACCCGATGGAAAGAGGTGCCAGAGTGAGTGCCAAGGTTATAATAGTTTCGGATTTTTTATTAGTTTTAGTTTTTATTTCCTTTTGAATTTTTGTTTTTAAATTTATTTAGTTTTAATTAGTTTTTAGAGGCTGCTTTACTAGTTTTTATTAGTTTTTTATTTTTTGAAATTGCTTCGTTTTAGTTTAGTTTTTATTAGTTTTAGTGTTAGTTTTAGTTTTTTCTTTTATTTTTTGTAAATTAGGATATTTGTCAGGTGCATGATTCAAAATCACCAGAATAAGTATTGTATAATAAAAACTCAATCAAAGATACATTTTGAAACACTTATTATTCAGAGGACACAAGGACAACCATCCTTAAATTAAAATACAACAGCCGATAACAGCATTACGTTATCTGCTCTCGCTTCTTTTTCGGGGGAGGGCGGGCGACAGGCTAGCCTGTCTAGGTACTGTTGATTTGCGTTTTTGTGTGCGCTTTTTAAATGTACTTTTAGATTCGTAGGGTTTTTCCCTTTGAGGAGCGTTCCACAAATGTTGTCTCCTGCTTCGACTACAAGGCACTTACTTTTGTTTTCGATGCTGTTATATTCAAAAAAGTCCCAAATAGGACTCTCCCGCTTTCTCCCAACTTTTAATGCAGCCAGCACGCTCATGTAAATGTCTATGACAACGCTAGCCGGCAGTGTCTGACAGACATCATGTGACGTCACAGACTACGTGATGCCGTAAAGTTCAGATTAAAGCCCTGCGCGGGACTATTTTCTTCATCCCGCTCCCGCCCGCTGAATTTCTGACCAATCCCGCCCGCTCCCGCAACGTATGCGTTACCCTCCCGCCCACACCCGCAATATGTATGTCCACTCCCGCCCGCACCCGCAAAACTCATAGAATTTAGTCCCGCACAGTAATAGAGATGCATTGATTTTGTATCGTCTCCCGTCCCGCAGGAAAAAAACACGTATTTGTATTGATATCATTAAAGAGATTCATGTCCTCCTCCAGCCTCATCTTTTCATGCATTCCTCTTTTGTGTAATTTGCAACTTAATTATTAAATATATTTTCACAAATCCCGTTCGGTTAAAAGTGTGCGTGTGTGCGCGCGCAGACAGACGGCCTGAAGCACGCTCTAAGTAAGAGGCGGGGCGGGGCGCCCCCCCAACAACAGATTAGATGACAGAGGCCATTGGGCGTCTCTACCTGGTGCCCTCACGGAGCTTCATAAGAATCCAACAGCCGCTCAGCCTAACGTAGTCCGCTAATATATATTCATGAGATATTCATGGCAGCACTGATCCCGCTGGGTTTTTTTCTGCCGCCCGCTCCCGCCTGCAGCACACTTCAAACCGCCCAATCCCGCGAGATTTGGGTGCAGCCCTCTAGTTCGGATACACAGTAAAACTAGCAGGGTGAAGTAAATAGACTTTATTTCAACCCAAAAGACTTATGTATTAACAAAGACGAAAACGAAGTATTTTTTGGGGTTAATATTAGTTAGTTTCAGTTAGTTTTATACACACAACAAACAGTTTTAGTTAGTTTTCGTTTTTTTTAAAACTCTCGTTTTTATTTTTATTTCAGTTAACGAAAATGTTTTTTCAGTTCTAGTTTTAGTTTTTTCGTTCGTTTTCGTTAACTATAACAACCTTGGTGAGTGCCAAACTAAGATCATGTGCTGCTGGATTTTTAAGGGTGTATTCAGTCACATTTGGTCCGCTTTAAGTCAACCAACAGAAACAGAGAAAAAAAAAGATTTCAACTGTTTATTTGTTGGAACGTTTATTTTAACACAGCTGAAAATGCTTTTCTGTGTCTCGTTAGGCGGCACGCACTAGACAGGCGCTGCCGTGACATCATCCTTAAAGCTACCTTCTAGTTCCTAACAGAATTCTCTTAAAATAAGGCTATAAGACCACAACGATGAGACACAGCAAAGAGAAATGTGGTTGGATGAATGCAGGCTCATTAAAACTACTTTTAACGTGACAACATGCTTCTAATGTGTTTGGTCCTTTCACTGTTTTCCCAACAATCTACATGTCAATAACACTTAGCAGCGTACTGTCATACCTGACGTCTCATCAGCACTGCATCCACTGAGTTTAAGCACACACGGCACGTCTACCTCACAGTAACCGCCTTACAGCATACCACCGCTGTACCAAAGTTACAAGTAAAAAGTGCTACCGACATTGAAAATTCGTTATTGAAATATAAAGTTTCACTAAGTTATCTGTCCCGATAAAAATTGTAAATCGAATCCAAATTCTTCCCCTACCCCTACAGCTTCTCTCTACCCCTCCAATTGTTGGGGCATTTGCAAGAAGTGATATTTATGAAAGCGAAGAAAACATTTTTGAAAGCAAATATTTAATATTTTCATTTGCTACTTAGAAAGTTTTGTTTGCATTGTGTTGGCATAAATATCACATCATACATTTGGACGGGTAGGGTTGTCCAAAATAGTTTTTTTAAGGATGTTTGGTATCGCGCTGTGCTGCAGAAGGAGAAGGGCTTTTCTTCAAGTGGTTGTGCTCTGATGCACAGAAGCTTACATGTAAATGTAAGCAATAACTTTTTGATTTAGCATGACTTTCTAAAGTTATAAAACTGATGTTATGTATTTTGGGAGCGCTAGCAGCTCTGCACCAACATAGCTAACCCACGACTGTTGACAACGTCATTGAGTTGGAGTAACGTCTGAACCTGAAGACACTGGGGTTGTGTCTGAATTCATTCTCTACTCACTATATGGTGCACTATATAGTGCACTCACCATTTTGTAGTGCTTTTTTGAATCTACAATTCCAAAATTGAAGGGCCCTGTAAATCTCCCAGAAGTCTCTACGAAAAACCAGTGTGCATCAATGTTCACTAGATTGGCGAATATAGACCACAATGCATTGGTTTTGAACAATTTTTGCAAAGAAAATGTATTTTAAAGTATTTTTTGATAAAATATCAACATTTTCATCTTTAGAATACAGTGGTATCATAAATGGTCGTCGCAAAACGCTCATATCAATGAGAATTTCACTAAGTGAAATCGATGACGTCATAGTCACCGTTAAAAAAAAGTAGTGAGCATGATGGGAATGCTTTTAAAATCCAGGACCCCAGATAGTCCTGCACTATATAGTTTTTTTTTTTTTAGAAGTTAGGGCTTAGGGTGGGACTCCTCACATAGTTTTCCAAACTCTCTGTTTGGAGTGCTAAATGTAGAGAGAAGCCGTAGAGGTAGGGGGAGGATTCAGCCTTTCTCTTGTTGTTCTGACCTGCCCTCACAGTTCCTGGCCAATGACTGACGAGATCTTTAGTCATGTGGTTTTGTTTACAAGTTTTGGTCTGTAGCAGAATAGGCTGCTTGATGCCAGTCTGAATACAGACCAAACGCAAAGTTTGGGACTCGATCTGGAACAAATTAAGCGACTTGATCTGGAAGAGGGATTTTCCCAGTCTAAATACACCCTAAGACACAGAAGCAGATCCTGTTAAGAAAACAGTATACATGTGAAGGATGATTGTGATTGTGAATAAAAAACAGAAACTGTGAATCTGAAGCACAGTTAGCAAAACCTATTTAGCCTTAGCTACTATTGTGTGTGTCCTCTGTGCAGCAGTTTGCATGTTGGCTCATTCTGAATGCATTTTGGAGCAGCTAGCTCAGGGGTCGGCTACCTTTATCACTCAAAGAGCCATTTGGATCAGTTTCCTAGAGAAAGTAAAACAACGGGAGCCACAGTACCCTTAGGAAAACCCGGTGTTTTCAGTGAATTTTACACGTTTCTAAAGTTCCTGAAGAGGTGTTCATTTTTTTGTATCCTCTGTCATTTAATGGGTTCCAATGAGAACTATTTCCAGAGAGGCCACAAAACTAGTAAATGTAATATGTCGCAACCAACCAGCAGTAAATCCGCTTCTCCAATACATTTTTTTTCAACAAAGAACTTTTTTTCTCATCTGGATCAGGATGTTTTTTGGGCAAAAGCTGCGTGTTTATTCTGGAATGTCTTGCCACATATGAGACTTTGTTGTTTGCTAATTCCTCATCATACTGGTAAAGCCGTTGAAAGCAAACAAATATGCTCAGGTGCCATTAAACGTCCTGTTTTCTTCAGGAACTTCAATTTTTTCTCTTAATTCTCCATCGTTGTCCTACCTGGGTCGGAACATTGTTGGGATTACACGCTGGTTGGAGTCGTGGCGGTGACGCAGGTTGATAGTCACATAGAACTTTACTTAGAAAATGTCTACATATAGATTTTTTTAGACCTAATACTCAGCCTGTTAGTTTTTTGTTTTGTTTTTTAAATTATTTTTATGAACCTTTTCTGTTTACTGCTTGCCGACCGTAGTCGCCAGCACAGAAGAGCCGCTCCAGGGACGAGCAGCTCGCCTGGTTCCAACCCGCTCCTGGAGGGTATTCCAGGAAGCATGTTTAAACTACCCTGAGTTTAACCCTGAACTCTGGCTGAAATCCGCCTGAACTTGCTTACTCTGGGTATGTCCGTTCCAAAAGACAGGATATGAGTTAGCGTAATTATGCTCGACTTGGTAACCCTAGGTTAATGCGCGTGCACGGCATGTACATAAAGGCTTTCTCAATGAATTGCCAAATTCTGGAGTCACCATGGAAACGCGTGGAGAAAAAAGAGAGCGCTATACTTCAGTGAGACAGAGTCTGAGATTTTAATGACGGAGTATGAGGATTATACACCCATCATAAAAGTATGGTTGCATTAGCAACATCAGAGTTTCTCCTTGGAGAAAAAGAACGGACAAAGCGAAAGCATTAGTTTCGGATTTTATTTCCAATTACATTATGATATCTATAAAACCCCCCCTCTCACCCTCCGCGGGTGGTTTCTCCTCCAAGCTCGGGTCCTCTACCAGAGGCCCGGGAGCTTGAAGGTCCTGCGCAGTATCTTAGCTGTTCCTAGCACTGCGCTTTTCTGGACTGAAAGGTCTGAGGTCTTTCCAGGTATCTGTTGTAGCCACTCCTCCAGCTTGGGGGTTACTGCCCCGAGTGCTCCAATTACCACAGGCACCACTGTCACCTTCACTTTCCATGCTTTCTCCAGTTCTTCTCTGAGTCCCTGGTATTTCTCCAGTTTCTCATGTTCCTTCTTCCGGATGTTCCCATTGGTTGGCACGCGCTGTCACATCCACCACAATGTCTGGTTGGTTCGGCATTACCATCCTATCAGTCTGGATCTGGAAGTCCCACAGGATCTTTGCCCTCTCATTCTCTTCCAGCTTCGGAGGTGTTTCCCATTTTGACCTTGGGGTTTCCAGTCCATATCCTGCACACGTGTTCCTGTATATTATTTCAGCCATTTGATTGTGGCGCTCCATGTATGCTTCCCCTGCCAACATCTTACACCCTGCAGTTATGTGCTGGATTGTTTCCGGCGCCTCTTTGCACAGCCTACACCTTGGGTCTTGTCTGGTGTGGTAGATCTGAGCCTCTATTGCTCTGGTGCTCAGGGCTTGTTCCTGAACTGCCAGGATGAGTGCCTCAGTGCTGTCCTGTAGGCCAGCCCTCTCTAGCCATTGGTAGGACTTCTTGATATCAGCCACTTCAGTTATGATCCGGTGGTACATCCCATGCAGGGGTTTGTCCTCCCATGAGCATTTGTCCTCCAGCACTGCATCCTCTGCTCTCCATTGCCTGAGACATTCACTGAGCACACTGTCAGTTGGGGCCTTGAGCTTGATGTACTCATGCATCTTGGATGTTTCATCCTGGATAGTGGCTTCTACACTCACTAGTCCTCTGGCTACTCTCTTGCAGCTAGCAGACAGTCTCAGGGTGCTGGATTTGGGATGGAACCCTCCATGCATGGTGAGGAGCTTTCGTTTTTTAACATCCGTGGTCTGTATCACATCCTTTGGCCATCTTATTGTTCCTGCAGGGTATCTGATAACTGGCAGTGCGTAGCTGTTTATTGCCTGGGTCTTATTCTTGCGATTGAGCTGGCTTCTCAGGAC